>JABUQX010067750.1:0-20052 GCA_015478945.1 Trachelipus rathkii
CTTGCAAAAACTGGGCTCAATTTGTTGGCAAAAAGTGGGGGTCATCCACAAAAAACATTGCTGGATACTTACCTACCTTCGCAGGGAACACTAAGTAATAGGGGTGGAGTTTACGCCTGCTGTACAAAAGAAAGTGCATTTTTTAATCCAGTGGGTAACTCGGAAAATTTGTAAGTACAAAAGTAGTTTTAACAATATAGATACGTATTAGGGAGAAAGCTACCCAACAAACTCGAATATATTAACAACGTATAGTAATGTTGATACAATTTTGCATGCTAATAAAAATATTATCCAGGTTCATCTTCATTCGAGTGAAAATGCAACTAATGACATAAAACCATCTGTCGAGTGAAAATGAATCTTGGTATAGGGAAAATTTGAGTTCCTCCGATAATAGTATTAAGAGTAAGGATATGCATTATCAAGGTAGCGAAAAGTCAGTTATTGGGCTGGAACCTTTAGTTCCAAGCCAAAATACTGTGATGCGGGTTGAAAATGCAGATTCTTGCAATGGGTCAGTGCTTTCCAAAGTTTTAAATGTAAACGAATGTAAAAATTTTGCAATTAATTGTCTCCTTCGTATATATGACGCTAATTCAAAGCAATTATTTCTGTTAGATACAGGGAGTTCATTTTCTATTTTAAAGGCTTCTGCAGAGCAAAGGAAAGATCCTATTGGCTTTCTTACAGCTGTTAATGGAAGTCAGATTAACATTTATGATTGTTAACTAAAAAAACTAAATTTCTGCTAAAGTGACGTATGAGCATAATATTTTTAATCGTGATGTATTGATAATATTCTTAGGGATGAATTTTTTTAATACCTAAATATAATTAACCTAGATTTTAGATCAAAATTATAATGATCGCACACTGAGTTTTCTTGTGAAGTCATTCTAGGGAACTGATCTCTGAAGCACTAACCCAATAAACAAATGTTAATTATATAAATTTACACTCTGTTCTCCTAAATCCCTCCGCGCCTTTCCTTCTTATACTTCTCTGTTAGGTGAATATAAATGTTGTTTGAATGATTTATTTAATTTAGAAAATGTTTAATGTTGGAGAGATAATAATTTAATAATAGGTCTCCTGGGGGTAGCCTTATCAGGACAATCCCTACCCGTGGGTAATAAAAATAGAAAATGAAATTGTTGTGGATAAAGTGAATTAATAATGAAAATAATTAATAATACAAGTGACAATAGGCTTAAAAATTTTCCTCTTTCCCTGCTGCAGCAAATTCTTTAAATGATTAATTCATATAAATTTAAAGTTATGGGTTCCAATAAAATTAAAGTCGGAATCTCTACTAGTTTATACAATAAGGCAAGAAGAGAATAAGAGGTTAGTAATGCTGGGGTAATTTCTCTCTCGCACTCACCTTGGGATTTTCCGATATTCGGTACTTTCTCTAAACATAGTGGTGGAGTCCGAATAGTAGCCGATTTGAGATTACTGAACAAACGAGCTGTTCGAAGACAATTTCAGTCTCCCTAACTTAAATGACTTTACGAACTTACTTCACGGGTGTAAGGTATTTTCTGTTCTAGACTTAAAAAAGGCATTTTATAACCTTAAAGTCCACCCTGATTGTCGAAAGTTCTTAACTATAAATACTCCTTTTGGCAGTTTCTCATATAATAGTATTGTAGAAGGCTTCCATTCCAGTCCCACTAGTTTTACAAAATACATATCTTTAATTCTTTCTAAAATCCCTAACATTTTTATATATATTGATGATATCCTCATCGCCACTCCTACTCATGATGAACACATGAAGATTTTAGAAATGGTAACTAGACCGGTTAAAATCTTTTAATTTGAGACTTAGTGCTGATAAGTGCCAAATTGGACAGTCTCGGGTTACATATTTAGGTTTTGATGTGTCCGAAGGCTCCATGCTCCCTAATGAGGATAAAACCACTGCTATTATGAATATCCCAAAACCCAAGACTATCAAAGATTTACGTTCTTTCATAGGCAGTCTAAACTATTTTCGCTCTTCTCTTCCTGGTATTTCTGAAATTATTTCTCCTCTTCTTTCTTTTTTCAAAGGTGCACCATACTCTCAACGCAGAGTAAAATGGAATCCTGAGGCAGAAGAAGCCTTTAATATGGCCAAATTGGCCCTCAAAAATGCTATACCTTTGGGTTTTCCTTCTAATAATGCTCAAATATCTGTTTTCACTGATGCTAGTCAGACAGCCTTGGCAGGTGTAGTAGTTTCTACTAGACCAGTTAAAATCTTTTAATTTGAGACTTAGTGCTGATAAGTGCCAAATTGGACAGTCTCGGGTTACATATTTAGGTTTTGATGTGTCCGAAGGCTCCATGCTCCCTAATGAGGATAAAACCACTGCTATTATGAATATCCCAAAACCCAAGACTATCAAAGATTTACGTTCTTTCATAGGCAGTCTAAACTATTTTCGCTCTTCTCTTCCTGGTATTTCTGAAATTTCTCTTTCTTTTTTTTCTGAAATACATATATTCTCCTCTTCTTTCTTTTCTCAACGCAGAAGAAGCCTTTAATATGGCCAAATTGGCCCTCAAAAATGCTATACCTTTGGGTTTTCCTTCTAATAATGCTCAAATATCTGTTTTCATTGATGCTAGTCAGACAGCCTTGGCAGGTGTAGTAGTTTCTACAGAAAATGAAAAAACAGTTCCACTGGGATTTTACAGTTATCGATTGAATCCTACTGAAATTGGTTATAGTATATATAGCAAGGAACTCCTTGCCTTGGTTAAAACAATTAAGAAATTTTCCCATATAGTAGAAGCAAGAAAGGTAGATGTGTTTTGTGACAATCTTTCAGTCACACAGTCACTTAAAAAAGAGACTGATGCTAATCACTTGCTAGCAAGGGAGCAGCGATACCTAACTTTCTTGTCAGAGTATGATTTGACTGTACATCATATTAAATCTGAAGAAAATATTCTTGCAGATTTTCTGAGTAGAAATCCAGCTCAGAGAACCACTGAATGGCCATCAAATTTGCCCACTCCTTCCACTTCTGCAGAAAAAGTAAATTAGACTTCAGCACAGCTCTTCTTCTTCAAATTGGAGATAGATACCTGAAGGAGGTCATTCAGAAAGTATCCTGTGAGTGAGTCTTTGATGCTCACCAGATTTCTACCCAGCAGAATTCTTCACAAGAGATGCCGGTTATGCTCTGCAATCAATTTTCAATATTTCCGAAAATGATGTATTTAAAGCTTTTTTCAGTGTAAGATTGACTAAAAGAACTGCAAGCAACACAAGAAACTGATGTACACTTCAGAAATATTTAAATACCAAGAAAATACGGGTTTAAAGCTTACAAAAGACTCTATTTTATCGGAATGACTTGGTCCTCACTAGTCGTTGATGATCTATTCACTTTCACCACGTGTTCTTGTGTCCCAGAAATTTTATTCTTCTGTTATTTTTATTCTCATCTTTGGGCTGTTTGTGTTAAGGAATCATGGAACTCACTTAGAAAGCGCTTTGTATGGAAAAATATGCCAAAGTATGTAAAGCAATGTACAAAGTTGTGATGCATGTCAGAGATCTAAATCTTTTCGCAAAATAAGCCTCCATATGAATCTTATAGGCCAGTATCGGCCAAATTTCAAGTAGTCCATATTGACATTCTTAAAATGCCTCAATGCAAAAGTTATAAGTACCTTTTAACATTGATTGATAGGTTCTCCCGTTACATAGAAACCTCTACCATAGTGGAGGTAATTACTAGAGAATTTCTACCCATAGCTGGAGTGGTAGGAACTTACGTTTCTGATAGAGGAACGCAGTTTACGTCGGACTTATTCAAGAGTGTGTGTGAGGAGTTAGGATCCCGGCATAACTTTACCTCCGCCTATACCCCACAAAGCAATGGCCTCATCGAAAACTCCCATAGAACATTGTTGAGATCTTTGCGAGCCATGCTGTCGGATGAGTTGGAAGATGTGAAGTATTATTGGCTAGATCTTCTCCCCATTGTGCTATTGTGTCTGCGTACTGCCCCATTGAATTCAGAAGGAATCACCCCTGCCATCTTAATGATGGGCCAAAATCCAACTCTCCCTGGAGCATTAATAGACCAGCTGGAGTCCTCCTTCCCCATGTCCATGAAAACTTACGCTGAAAAACTAAAATTATTCTTAGGACTCCCTCTGTCTCCAGAATTTACTGCCAAGAACCCCAAAATATATGTGCCAAATAGTCTGCAAGATGCAAAATTTGTACTAGTTAAAAAACAGCAGTATGGCAGAAACAAACTAGAACCCATATATCATGGCCCCTATCCCATAGTAAAGTTATCTGGAAATAATGTGTACATAAATAAGAATAATCAAGTACAATGTGAAAATTTAATAAATGTAAAGCCATATTTTATGTTAAATAATGAGAAGAGTTGAAGATTCATAAAGAATATTTCTATTGGTGCTAAAATTTTATATTCTAATGCAGTAATTTGTGATAAGTGATATAAGGAAGGTGAAACTTTCTATGTTAAACATGTTGATTACTTTGGTATAGTCATTTTGTTGATTTAGGTTCCCCACTAACTGTGAATTTTCCTTTAATCTTCTCTATTCCTCTAAAATTAAGTATTTTAGAAGTGGCTGGGTGTTCAGGTGTGAATCTCCAAGTAAACTTGGAAATTCACCCTCCAAAAGTCACCACGTGCAACAAATTGGATTCATTAATAATTTGTTTATAAAATACTTTTGTATATTTGATGTGAATACTTCGTAATAATTACGAATATATGGCGCGAAACGCCATAATTGTAAGTTGTTAACGGTTGGCAAATTGCCCCTCCAAAAAATTACCCCTGTCATTGTATTGTTATTTTATTTTTCTGACGCGGGAGATAGAAACAATAGCACGCGCACGACGCTCTATAAACTTTGTAAATAATTTAATCACTAAATAAAAACTGATACGAAATATCTTTCAATTAATGCATATAACATAAAATAAGAAGAAAATAATCTAAAAAAGTTTAAGTGAAAGAAAATCTTTACTTTTTCGTTGGGAAGGCTTAGACCCCAAACAAAGTCCTTATATATATATATATATATATATATATATATATATATATATATATATATATATATATATATATATATATATATATATAATATATATATAGATGCAGGGAATAGGCACGCTGAAAAAAGATCAATTGATTTTTCAACTGATTTTTTCACTTTATTTTTTGCTTTTTTTGACTTTTTTGCTTTTATTATATATTTTTTTTATTTTTTTGGTTTTATAAGTATTTAATTTCCAATAGAAGATACACAATTGAATAATATATCTCAGCAAGGCTACTCTGTTCAAAATTTCTACATTATAAAAATGTCAACAAAAGATCTCGTTTCAAACACTGTTTTTTTATTTCTGATGTATATATTATCATTATTACAAATAACACTCTTTAGTGTTGTAAGATTTTGAACTCAGATATAAGGCCTAGGGTTAAAAATAATACTTAATCGAAGTTAAAAAAAAAGTTTGTTTACAAATTTATTGCGCGTGATGTCCACGATTTCTCAAAAATCCAAAAAATCCAAAAAATCCAAAAAAATCAAAAATTGATTTTTTTCTCAAAAAATCCAAAAAATCCCCAACCCTGATATATAGGGCCTGGTTCGTAATAACCCTTCCCCCCCCTTCGATATTCTAATCGATAAAAGAAAAAATATTTTTATTGATAAAATTTAAACATTTACCAAAACACTCGTCCTCTTTTGGCCTTTTTAACTTTCCAATATTTTTTATTTTTTAAAAATTATTAAAAGTTGTACCATACCGTGGTTGTACTAAAAGAAATTGAGAAGCATATCGAAGCAGAAACATTAATAATATCTGACTCGTGGGCTGCATATAAGAATATCGACAAGATTCCAAAAATGAAATATCGACATATCCTTGTTAACAATTCTACAAACTTTGTCAACCCTGGGAATGGAGCTCATACACAGAAGATTGAATCATTATGGTTTCAGGCGAAACAACGCAATAAAAAGGAATGTGGAACAGCTAGAAATTTACTTGGTAGCTATTTGTTTGAATTCATGTGGAGGAAACAAAACAAAGATGAAGATTTATTTGAACAAATTCTTTGTGATATTGTTAAATTTCAGCCACCAAAATAAATATATATGAGACTTTATTTTAATCTTATGTTATTATTTAATAAATGTAATTGAAATATACTTTTATTTATTAAAATAAAATTTTAAAAAATATATATTTAAATTATTAAATATTTTATAAAATTATAAATTATTATTTATAATTATAAAAAAAATCGACAATGTTTAAATTTTATAAATAAAAATATCGATATTATTATAGACTAAAATATCGAAAGTGGGGGTTATTACGAACCAGGCCCGAGAATGGAATATATGTGTTTTATATAGAAGATTGAAGATATAAATATATATATATATATATATATATATATTATATATATATATGTATATTTATATATATATATATTATATATATATATATATATAATATATATATATATATAGTATATATAATATATATTTGTATATATATATATATTTAATATTATTACATATATATTATATATATATATATATATTAAATAATAATTTAAATAAATATATATATATATATATATATATATATAATATATATATATTTATATATATATATATATATATATATATATATATATATATATATATATATATATTATATATTATATATATATATATATTATATAATATATTTATAATATATATATTATTAGTATTATTATAGATATATATAATATATATAATATATATATTATATATTATATATATATATATATATATATATAGAATATATATAATTATACAAGGTTGGGTTCAAGGTAACCTTTTTTCAAGTCAAGATCAAGTACTTCTAGAATTGTTTCAGTCCAAGTAGATTCTAGAATTTGTCAAGTACAAGTACAAGTACTAGTACTTATGTATTTGTACTTGTACATAGTCAAGTACTAAGAAACTTGCATATATATAATATATATATATATATATATATATATATAATATATATTTATATATATATATATATATATAATATATACTATTTATAAATATTATATATATATATATATTATTTATTATATATATATATTATATATATATATATATATATATTATTATTAATATAATATATATATATATATATATATATAGTGCATACCATCTTCTTCCAAGACTGGAGGTAGGTACGTAACATGCATCGAAGTAGAGAAATAGGTAAAGATTTGGAAAGCAAGTAGAAAGAAAGCCAGGGCTTCCGCCCCTTTATCCTATTAGTGGAATATTTCAGTCAGAAAAATCCACTTAGAGCTTCACGGTAGCGCGGTGGACCTCAATATACTTCGTCAATGTGAGGTTCATTCCTTGGCGCCAGTGGGCAACAAAACCATACATCCTCATAAAAACCCGCCGTTCACTTCCTGTTATGCACCTTTCTTCTCGGCCTCTGCCAACTCCAAAACATTTCTTTCCTCCGCCATTCCTTTTCTGATCATTCCACTTTTTCTTCTTGTCTCCCATTCCGGTCGATTCCCAACACTCTTCCCCATAATACATCGCGTTTATTGACCGACTATCATGAATCTTTCCATTGACTAACTCTCAACGTACTTTTTTTTCTCATCATTTCCCATTCTCCACTCCAAACACTCTCTAATGTTCATTCCTAATTTTATCATTTCTTTTCACCTAACACGGCACTAAGATTGTCCATCTGAAACATTGTAATTTAAGATCTAGTACTCTTATTCCAGACCTAGTCCCATCTATAATTACCCACGGGTAACAACCATAAGCCATCATGTAAAGATCTGCGGCCTCAAGACTTGGTCCCTTTCATCCACCAACGAATTATTAACTGCAACAGCCACCTTAGTGCCATTTACAATTTTCCTACTACACTCTGCATCATCCGTTCACTTTTCTTCCAACATATATCCTAAATATTTAGATTCAGACACTTTTTCCCGCTGCTCCCATCTAATAACTTAACGAAGGATTTCCTACTGCACACATAACTTACTCTTTTCTACGTTTACTTTCAAACCCTCTTTAACACCCTACAATCTCTCCACATGTCTCTCGAAACTATTTCAATTCGCCACACAACACCAAATCATCTCCGATATAATAGGTGGGAATCCTCCATTCTTCTATTCTCCAATCATTTTAAGCCATTATCCTTGTCACCTACTCTATTTTTCATAAACTTCATCTATACAGATGGTCGCAAGGGAAACATAGCACATCCTGTCTCACTCCGCTATTAATATTAAACTAATCACTTTCGACTATTTATTTTTTACACACGCTTCATATCGTCATACATACTTTTGATTCTATTCAGAGGCTTACCACCAGACACCGATATATATAACACCTGCCATGAGTTTCCTATTAACTATATACGCCTGTTTTGGCAAATCATAAATCCTAATCAATTTATTCTCTCCTCTCAATTATCTCAATCATTTTGTTTCAATGTTCAGATTTTGGATCCACACATCATCTACCACTTCTAAAAGCACACCTTTTTCTTCCCCAAATCAGTTCTTCCGACACAATCTCTTTCGATACCCAAATACAACATAATTTTCCCTACAACATTATAACTACACTACCCTATAATAACTTTACAGTTGCCTTATCCCCTTTACCCTTTATAAAAAGGTACTAATATTGCTCTCCTCCAATCCCTCGGAACTATACTCCATAACGCTTTTTATACAATTCCAAATCAATCAATCAAACATCTCGTATATCTATATATTATATATATATATATATATATATATATATATACTAATATAATATATATTATTATAATATATATATTTATATATATATATATATAGTATATATTATATAATATGGTTTTGTCGGTAATCTGAAGAGAGTTTGAGAAGATTGGTAGATAGATTTGGTAGGGTGTGTAAAAGGATGGGTTTGAAAGGTAAACGTAGATAAGGTATGGTTATGGTTGTGAGTGAGGACCAGGGTTGTGGTGTGAAGATATGCTAGATGGTGAGCAGCTGGAAACAAGTGACTGAGTTTAAATATTTAGGATTAATTTATTGGAGCGAAATGGGGGAACGGATTTGATTGCGAGTGTAGTCAGAAAGTTGTGAATTGCAGGGGTGGCTGGTGCTCTAAATCCTTGGTGAGTAAGAGACTAAAGTCTTGAGTGCTGCTAGGGTCTTGAGTGAGGCTCTATTGGTTTCCTGGTTATAATGCATAGTAGTGAGACTTTTGTCTGGAATAGCAGGTATAGTCTGAAGTTAACAATGTTGTTCAGATGGAACAAAATTTAAGGAGTGTTAGGTGTGGATAAGAATTGAATAAATGTGAGGAAATGAACGTATTACAAGAGTTGTATCGTGTGATAAAAGAGATAATGAGAATACATGGGAAGTAAGTTTTTAGATGGTTTTGGTTCACTGTGGGGGATGGAATGATAGTCGGTTGGTTAAGCGGATTGTCTAGTGGGTGATGAGTGTGTTGGGAATCAACTGGCTGGACGAAGAAAAAAGTGGATCTGAGTCAAAAGAATGTCTCTTGGAGTGGAAAGATGAGTTTGGCAGGGGGAGAGAAAAGAGCATAATAGGAGTAAATGGCAGGGTTTTGTGAAGGTTATGGCTGTGGCCCCTGGGCAAAAGGGATGAACACCACAAGTTGACCGAGATGCCTAGGTGAGTTCGTCCGGTCCCGTGAGCTTTAAGATGGATTTTCTGACTAGCGGCGAGTTCTCACTAATTAATGGTACAAAGGGGAGGTAGGCTAGGCTTTTTTTCGACTTGTGTTATATTTTTCTACTACTTTTCTGTTTCCGGTGCATTTTACGCACCTTACCCCTAGTCTTGGGAAATGGTGATTGATGATATATATATTATATATATATATATATATATATATATATATATATTTATATATATATATAATAATATATTATATATATATATATATTATAATATATATATAATAATATATATATATATATTATATATATATTATATTATATATTAATATTATATTATATATACTTATATATATATATATAAGATTATATAATATATATATATATATTATATAATATATATATATTATATAAATATATATACATACTTTACATTCATAATGGAAAATGTTATTTAAGAATCATTTATAAAGAAATAATAAATATCAATTACGCTAGAAAATGATAAAAATAACATAAAAAATCATTGGAAAGTTAAAATGCCAAAAGTAATTGCAAGTACCAAGCACAAGTAACAGTACAAAAAGTACAAGAACAAGTACAAGTACAAGTACAGTGGTTTTAGAAACTAAGTACAAGTACAAGTACTCCAAAAATGTACTTAAGTCCAAGTACAAGTACAAGTATTACTTGAAACGCCAGCTGATATTTTTATTTATATTATATATATCATATAATATATATATATATATATATTATAATATTATATATATATATAGTATATATTATATATATATTATATACATTATATTATATATTATATATATATACTAATATATTTATACTATATATATATATATATATATATATATATTATATTTATATATATATATATATATATATATATTAAGCTATATATATTTATATGTTATATATATATATATATGTGTATATATTATATATATATATTATATTATATATATATTATATATATATATATATATATATATATATATTATATATATAATATATATAATAATTATAATATATATATATATATATTTTATATATATATATATGCCAAACTATAAGAAAGTCCGCATGATATCTCTAAACTAAGATAGGTAAGAAAACTAATTAACATATATGGAATCCGCGTATGAAAATTTGTATGGAAAATGGAATTTTTTTTTTTATTTATTTTTTTTTTCAAAACACCTTATCATCAAAAATAAGAAGGTACAAGAAAAGTTTCTAATAACATATTGTGAAATCAGAGTAATGAAAATTTGTAGGAAAAATATAAGGATTTTTTTATATGCACTAAATATTTGGAATCAGCGTATGAATTTGTTATTTTACTTTTTAGGGGGCTTCGAGCCGACGGTAGAACAGAGGGGTGGGACGAAGTCTCCTCGTCGTCCCCCAGGAGGCCGAGAGACCCGACTCTTTGCATCTTTGCGGTTTACCCTGGGTTTTCTTTTAGTTTAAAAAAAATCCTTTTTTTCATATAAATTTCATACGCTGATTCAAAATATGTTTAATTATTTTTCTTGTAAATATCGTAGTTTTTGGAGATTTAAAAAAAAAAAAAAAAAAAAAAAAAATTTCCATACATTCTTACGCTGATTCCATATATCTGTTATTAGTTTTCTTGTACCTATCCTAGTTTTTAGAGATATCATGCGGGTACTTTCTTTAGTTTCACCATATCATATATATATATACTATATATTATATATATATATATTATATATATTATTATATTTAATAATATATATATATATATATATATATATAGATTTTAATATATATATATTATTATATATATATATATTTATCATATATATTTATATATATATATATAATATTTTAATGTTAAATAAACAATAATAAAATAATACTAATATCATAATATAATATAATAAAATATAATAATAATAATAATATTAATTATAAATAATAATAATAAGTATGAATAATAATAATAATATAATATAATAATAATATAATAATAATATAATAATAATAATAATAATTAATAATAATAATAATAATAATAATAATTAATTAAACATAATATAATATAATAATCATAATAATATAAAACCCAAAATGAAAACAAACATAAAGGAATTATGATCAAAAATAAAGCAAGTAGTTCTCTGAACTAACAATACTTTCTTCAACTACTTTATTATTTTTCTCCTTTAATTAGAAGCTGGGTATATAAAGGCATAGTGAGAAAAAGTAGTAATTAGCCCGTATTTTAGTCGTGCGGTAAGGGGCTTAAATTTTGAGTAAACATTTGTTTTCTCTATAATTGATTCCAATTAGATCGCTGTAATTTGTTTGCATATTCGCCATATATGCTAATGAATGCAGGTATTTTTATTTTTAAGGCGGTTTTTCATGAAAGAAATTCTGCAAAGTATCAATATAAATTTAATATTAAAATATTAAAATTAGTTGAAAATTAGTATTCGTATTATTAGACAAAGTATACATGCTGTAATTATTTTTTACTTAACATAGGTACGCATTCATTGCATGCTTTGCATTCATGGAGAAATAACGTACTGAATATAATATATATATATATTATATTATATATAATATAATAATATATATAATATATATATAATATATATTATTATATATATATATTATATTATATATATATATATATAGTATATATATATGTATATATCTATATATTATTAATATATATATAAGTATATATATATATATTATATATTTAATATATTATTATATTATATATATATATTATATATACTATATTATTATATTTTAGTATTATTATATATATATATTTTATTATATATATATATACATATATATATATATAATATTATATAATATATATTATATATATATACTATATATTATATAATAATATATATATATATATATTATATATAATACATTAAATATATATATATATATATTTATATATATATAATTATATATATATATTATATTATATATTATATATTATATATATAATATTAATATATAATATATTATATATATATTATTAATATATATATATATTATATATTATATATATATATATATAATATATATATATATTTATATATATATTATAACATCATCAACAAATCATCTATTTCCAGATTGGGGGGGTGGGGGTAACGGTTGAGTCACATGGATAGAAACCGACAACGCAGTTCGAAAAGATAGCCAGCCTTACCGTTACCCACACACACACACGCAACACATATATATATATATATATTATATATATATATATTATATATATATATATATATATATATATATATATATATATATATATAATATTATATAATATATATATATATATATATATATTTATATATATATATATGTATATATATATATTTAATATTATATATTATATATATATTTATATATATATATATATATATAGTATTTAATAATATTATATTATTAATATAATTATATATACTAATTCTCTGTCCCAAAAGTAAGTTTACTGAATATCTCATGAACGACTGTGTACTGTACCTCCTCCGTGACGTATACTAGTGGGTAGCTAGTTACCTAGGCTACATATCCATACCAGTTTTAACCATATTTATAAAGTCAGTTTTGCACTACATCTGTTTATGTATGGGCGTGCGTTCTATGCTCGTTACGTTTTTGCAGTACATCTTTTTGTGTATGGGCGTGTGTTCTATCCTCGTTATGTTTTTGTGATACAGGTAAATATTGAACAGCGGTACGCTATCAAATTCTGTGTGAAACGTAACAAGCCTACCACTGAGACATTTGCTTCTTTAAACAGAGCTCATGAATAGTAAACATGATGATTGGAACCCATGACGTCACTGGTGAGCGAGCTGTCTCAGCTGGTTCTAGCTTCTAGTATGGCATATCCTACATCACGGAATATACCCGAGTCTGGGTTCGATACCATCATAATCGATACCGAGGAAACGATTCTGATGGTTTATAATGGAATCAGATCAGTTCTAGTATGAGTTAGTACCCCTCCCCCTTTTTCTAGTGCTTCTAATGCGACATATTGTATGTTACGGAATATACCCAATATAGGTATCGATTCCTATATAATCGACAGAGCTGGGCATTAAGTACTTTGAAAGTACTTAAGTACAAAGTACTAAGTACATGGTTTTAAAAGTTACTTAAGTACCAAGTACTAGTTTTTTATCAATGTAACTTAACGTTACTAGTACATTGTCAATTAACTTAAGTACATTTTTAAGTACATTATTTTTTATGAACTAATTTTATGATTTAATTTTATCTTATTTAGATTTTGTGATAAAATCACTATTTGGCTACCACCTCATAGTCTCATCACTCATAGGCATTTGTGAGCATTTAATACCTGATACCTTGCTCATGACGAAAACGAAAATCTCAATGGTTAACAAATTTGACACGTTCGGCATTTAAGACTTAAGGGTTAAATAAAATAGAAAATGAAAAGTTTAGTGTATAATATTCCTGTTACCTGAAAACATAAACATTACGTGGTTAAACACATCGAGGGTACTGGGTAGACCAGGGTAGTAACAATCTACCAGACAACCACCATAGCATTTAAAAAGCTAATTTGTTATTCGCCTGGAGCAAGACCAATCTTTCGAAAGTCTTGTCAGAGAGGGATGATCTTTTTGGTGTTAAAGTCATCCCTGCAAAAGAGAAGAGTCTCTCAACAGGCGCAGATGATGGAATCGTTGTCTTGTACTGCATAAATAATTTTTTTATCAATCTGTATCTCTCAGATATTCTAAAACTTGCATGTCTACTGACAAAACAGGTCCTGGTTGAGTAGCAATATTTTTTCCAAACCCGAAAAAGTCCTCTTCTTCACTGCTAGAGACAGTTTCTCTCACTGAAGAGTCTAGGGGGTTGACAAATCGGTGACAGCGCGTAGGAGTATCTTCTTCACGAGCTCTTCTTTTTCTTCATGGCTCCATCTTGCATTGATTCAATTTGAAATATGGGTGAGTAACGCTTGCAATTATCGCCTTGTGCACTATTTATTCATTTTCCAAATTGAGGAAAGTTTCAAATATATTTTGAAAACCTTGAAAGACAGCTTTGATAACGGGGCCACAATACTTTACTGCCTTCATATTTAGATTTGCCAGTGTGTTTTCTACAAGAAGTAGATTTTTGGAAGTAATTCACATGAAATAAATAAATAAATTCTCACCTGAAACGATCAACGGCGAATCTGAAAACGGTGCCAATACATTAACATATTCAGTAATAAATTCTATTTCAGTTGATTTGAAGGACGGTAATTCTAATTCAGTCATCAATTGGTGATTTTTCACTAGAACTACCAACGAGTCATCATGAGTTCCTACTGTAGGGACATGGCAAATGAAGCTGCAGTGAAGGACCTTGGTTGATTACTTCGCAGATTTTAAGTCGACGCAACTGTTAATTCTAAAGGGCAAATACGCCTTCTCCCATTGTGTGTTGATTTAATTGAAGCAATTGAAGGATTGTTTAGGGCTTTCTTGGAAATCAAGTTGTTGCAAACTAAAACTTGAGTATTGAGGAGCATTTGATATGTTTAGAGAGGCTGTACTGTAAGTCCTGATTATCCTCAAATTCGCATTCTTGCATTTGGAAGACATTATCTTGATTTCGATTATCGACATACCGATATTTTTTTATATATATATCGGCATCCCTACTGAGTAACAGAATGTTGAATTCTATCTTCGTGTATGATTGTATCAAACATGATCAAACGCTTACGGCGTACCAAGCTTGTCTATAGCTTGTCCTTCGTCTTAGCTACATTAACACTATCAAACACGTGCAGTGACGTACATAATAATACATAATCAATTGAAACATAACACTATAATAACGTAATATGATATATATATGATATTGTTAGCAAGCTACATTGTTCTATACAAGTTTGGCAACAGTAAAATGGTAACGCTAAATTTAAAAAAAATTCTTTACAGATTCAGACCTGTAAAGTACTTATGTACTTAAGTTCTGTATTTAAGTACTTTGAATGTACTTAAGTAAGAAACTTAATTACTGGTTTTGAAAAGTACTTAAGTACTTATTTTAAGTACACAAAAAGTACTTAAGTACATTTGTACTTAAGTACTGCCAGCTCTGATAATCGATGATGGTGAACTCGATTCTGATGGTTTATAAATGGAATCGAATCACTTTAGTATGAGTTAGTACTCTACTCCCTTTTCTAGTGCACCTATACAACTTTTTTATTCTTCAAGCAACAAGGTGAATAAAGTTGTGTATTAGTATGTATTGAGGTATGCCGAGTCGATGGCCGCTATTGCCGAGCGCGGCGTTTCAGCCGTTGTGGTTTTAAAACGCATCAAACATGCTTTTTATGTTGCCGGCTTTACCCTTTATCCAAAACATATCATGACGGGTGTCAAGCGTGACTCAAACTCCCCAAAAAGAGATTCCTAGGGGTTTACTTTCCCCGAACGCATTGCCCCATGGGCCCAGCATGGGGTCATTTATTTGTTTATTCAACAGAATGAATCAAAAGCCATAACCTGAACGGAGGTGTTAGAAGCATCGTATCCTCTTCAAATTGACATGGCTTCTTATATGGGTTAAACATCGTTGTACCCAATGTTTTCATGGCGCTACGACTATGTGAGAAGGGGGTATTTCTTAGCCCAACACCTAAAAAAATGGACCTTAAAAAGATGAAATTTGGTGACCGTTAGAAGAGAAATGAATGAAATAGGTGCCAATGTTAATTAAATGGGCGAAGCATATGGGCCGGAGCCGAGGAGGCGATTTGCGGAGCCAGATTTGGAAAAACCTAAGAAATAATAACCTAGTCAACGGTGTGCGGGCGGTTAGAGACATCAGTATTCCCTTCAATTTGAGCATGACCTCTTTTATAATGGGTAACATAGTCAATAGACGCTGTATTTGGCGCTACGCACATGGAGAAGGGGGTGCTAGCCGCCAAAATCCTTAAAAATGGAATCCGAAGGCCTGAAATTTGGTGAGCAGTAGAAGAGAATGAATGCATAGAATGCCGATGTTAAATTAATTGGCCGAAGCATTTGTGCTGGAGCCGAGCCGTGAGCCGTTTGCGGAGCTGACTGGAAAAAACTAGAAATGGACTTACAAAGGTTGAATTTTGGAGAGTAGTTAGAAGAGAATGAATGAAAATAGAGTACTGATGGGGGATAAGTTAAGTACCTGCACTCAAATGATCGGATGGTGCTGTGCAGTACAAATTAAAAACGTGTACTTACACCCTAATATTAGGAACAATATAGGTGTCTTTAAAATTAATGTTTTACTAATGTAGAATCATTTTTGAGGGTTTTCATGACCTGGAATGAGTTTTGAAGGTCCCCGCAGGGAAGGGGTCCCTTGAAAGAAGAAAGAAAAGCATAGAAGATAGACAAACGCGAAGATGATGATGTTCTACGGTTATCAATAACCCATTTTTGGATGTTTGATCCTGTTTGACACCCGTCTGAATAATGTTTTTTGATGAATGGTAAGCCGGCAACAGAAAAAACGCATAGTTGATGGGTTCTAAACCGCTACGGTCATCTACCGGCTCAACGCAACCGCACTTCGACTCGACTACCTCAAAACTATTAATCACAACTTTATTCGACCTTGTAGCTCAAAAATAAAAAAAGTTGTATAGGTGCACTACAAAGGGGGTAGGGGTACTACCGATTCACATAAGAAGCTGATTCGATTTCTTATATATCAAATCGGCCTCACCATCTCGATTATATAGGAATCGATACCTATAGATCGGGTATACTTCCGTAACATACGATATGTCGCATTAGAATCACTAGACAAGGTCGCGGGGTACTAATCCATACTAGAAGTGATCCGATTCCATTATAAACCATCAGAATCGATTCCTCATCATCGATTATGTAGGTATCGAACCCAGATCCGTATTCTATGACGTAGGATATGCCATGCTAGAAGCTAGAACAGCTGTGGCAGCTGGCTCGCCTGTGACTCAATGGGTTCCATCCTCATGTTTTACTACCTCATGGAATGCCACTACTATCCGAGAAAACTTGGTTTTTTAAGTTGGCACAAAGCTTTCCAAAGAGGGCGGGGAAAAATCGTTGACACGACAAGACGACCTCGTTGTAGGAAGACCAAAACTTAGTCATACAAACTATGAAAAAATGTGGAAGTTTGTTAGACTGTGATGGAAGAACACCGGTTTCAGTGTCAGAATGATTGCAGAAGAAACTGATTTGGATAAAAAATGGGCCAAGTTCATAATGAATTTTCAACGACCATTTGCACTGCGAAAAATTTGTGTCAAACAAGTGCCCGAGAGACTTTTGTCTGTGGAGCAGAAAGCAAACAGGAATCAAAATTTATCAAGATTTACTTAAAGACTCGAAATGGAGCACAATTTTTTTGATTATAAGTTATAACAGGGCAGATGCAATCATGGGTTTTTTGAGTAAAATCACCTGAAACCAAACGGCAAAATGCCGGAATGGCACACAAAATATTCTCCTCGTCCGAAGCAAAGCAGTATGAGAAAGCCCAGGTAGAAAACACTGATTAATTGTGTAATTTGGAAAGGCCGCTGGATATGGTGCAAGGAATTTGTACCTTCAGGACAGACAGTTAATTACGAAGTCTTTTACAAAGATGTCTTAAGAACGACTTCGAAAACACGAGTTCAGCCCCCCAAAAAATCAGACAGACATTCGCCAGACGATTGGGTGCTGCCACCACGCTAAACGCGTCATATCAGCACTGCGCTCCTCAATATCGAAATTTCTGGCGAAGAAAATATTCAAGTACGTCCACATACTTCATGCAGTCCAATGACATCCGGTACTGCTATAAACAGTGAAAGAAACGTTGGAACAGCTGTGTAACCTCCAAGGGTCATACTTCGAAGGAGACAACTTGTAATTTCAAGGTAAGTCCAGTACATAATTAAATACGACATCAGTACACACTTTATTTTTGGGACATTGCATTATATATATATATATATATTATATATATATATTATATATATATATATATATATATTATATATATATATATTATATATATATATAATATATTATATCTACTATAATGAGGATGATTTTGTTTTATGTGGCGAATCTGAGGAGTTTAATACGGTTTAGTAGAGGAGGGATTGGTAGGGAGTGTAAAAAGCAAACATTAGATAAGAAAAGTAAAGCGTAGATCATGGAAGATGTTTTGGGTTGATTTAGTGAGGAAGTCCTCGGTGTAAAGTTATGCTGGATGGTGAGCAACTGGAGCAAGTGTCCGAGTTTAAATACTTAGGAAATATTATGATTTATATTTAAACTGATGAGCAGGAGAATGTAGTGTGAAGTTGTGAATGGCAAGAAGGTGGCTGGGGCAATTAATCGTTGGTGATTGTAAAGGGACTAAGTCTCTTGAGTCGCGCTAAAAGGTCTTACATGCAGGGTAATGTTGTGGCCGTGGTTATGTATAGACAGTGAAACTATGGTCTGGAATACAGGATATAGATTCTTAAAGTACAATGTGCTGTACAAAGTGAAATGGACAATCTTAAAGGGGTGTTAGGTACATGAGAGCATTGAATAATGGAAACTAACGCATTAGGGAGTTGCTTTGGTCGAAGAAGGGCGCAATTAAGAGATATAAATGAAAGTAACTTAAGATGGTTTGGTCGTAGGTGGGAAAGGATGGATGATAGTCGGGTTTGATAAGCTGATATTAAAGTGGTGAGTGTGCTATGAATCGATCGGCTGGGAGACAAGAAGAAAAGTGGAATAGTCAGTAAAGGAATGCTTTGAGGAGAGGAAAATGTGAGTTTGCAAAGGCGAGAAGAAAGGTGCTTAATAGGAGTAAATGGCGGGGTTTTGAGAGGGAATATGGGTTGTGCGCCTCACCAGAGTCAAGGAATGTAACCCTAGCATATTGACGAGAATGCCATAGTGAGTGGTTCGTCGCGGTCCCGTCTAATGTTTGGATTTTTCTCCTGATCTGTGGGACAAGGTAAATGGGAAGGGTTACCAGAAAGAAGGTAGGGACTGGGATGGGCCCGCTGGGCCTTTTTTCAACTTTGCGGCTCATATTCCTCTACATACTTTTTCTGTTTCCAGTGCATGGCACGCACCTTACCCCCAGTCTTGGGGAGAGAAGGCGGGTGATGATGATATATATAGTATATAATATATATAGTACCATATATATATATATATATATATTATATATATATATATATATAT
>JABUQX010067751.1:0-25000 GCA_015478945.1 Trachelipus rathkii
GAGAGAGAAGATCACTTGTAGAAGTTCCCATCCAAACGGAAAAGTTGGTCCGTAATCTCCAACTGGGAGCCTTTACATCGCCCCCCCCCCCTCCGGGTGTTAGCTTCGGGTGGAAACGAGTGGGAATTGATGTGAGTACAGGATGACGGTCGACGTGGCACAAAGTTTTCGGTTATGCATCCCTTCGAATAAATCCAATATGCCATCGCCCTCCTGATCCTGATAACTTCTTCTCTCTCTCCTCTACGAGGCTTCTTGCGGCCATTATGAATAAAGATAGTTTAATAACATACTTAACGTACTACATTAGCTGATAAACTTCTCTCAACATGCCATTGCAAAAGGGTGCTGCTTCTTATGTGAAATATCCACACCTTGCCCTCTCTCCTCTCGTTCTCCTTCTATCTCCTCGTCTCTATATATATATATATAAATAGTATAGATATATATAATGTCGCATCGATCTACATAGTACATAGGAATATACATTATGAATCATAATAAGTATCCCTATCATTAGTTACTATATAAGATATCTAATAACTAGATTACATATGATATATTATATATATATATATTATATACAATATAGTAACTATAAAAAGCATACTGACGTAATAAGATGTCGTTCAGTCGCAACAACGCGGTGGTTCCAAATCCACCGGAGAAGGGCAGATAAATCCCTGCTTTACCGGCATTCCACACCCTTATCAACATAATGTTCAGTCTCTGGTATTAATAAATATAATATATTTATATAATAATATATACTTATAATATAACTATAACTATATCTATATATATATAGTATATAATATATATATATATAGCTATAGGCAAATGCGTAAACTCGAACTATGATATATATTAAACAAAGCAACATATAGTGGGAAAAGCGTAAAGAATTACCCTAGGCCGTTGCTCGGCGGATTGAAACACCCCACGGGCGTGTTGGACTGGCGAGGATAATATACATACGTATGCTTTAGTCATATATACTATACTATATAACGTACTATACTTATACATCTAGCGGCTCTTAGAATACATACCTTACGTAAGGATAAACTGCACTAAATATACGTACAATAATATAAGTAGGTAAGTACACATGTACGTTACGTACATGTGCACCATCCTAAGTATTCAGTACAACCTTCATAGCTGGTTCATGTAGGAGGGGCGTTATGTATATGTAAATGTCATAGTAAAGCTCTGGCTTAGTAGTGTATTCTAATAATTTTACTGTAGTGATGCGTGTACGAATACTACGTATTACCTGTATACGACAGTTTGACCTACTTCTGGAGTCTACCGCAGGAGTTTGCCGCGCCGATCCTGCTATGCTCAAATAGTTATTTGGCTATTCTCATGTGACTAACCTATAGATTATATATAAGCGTATATATAGTATATATTGCAGTCATGTTCACAAATTCGTTCCCATTGAAAAACAAATAACCTACATGAAACAAATAACAAAAGAAAACAAACACCCATTTTTTGTCTAAAAATTTTTTACTTCTGCTGCGAATGTTTTTTAAAGTTAAAAATGGAACTTTGGTGTTTAAAATTTTGTATTTACGTAGACGATATTTACCTTTAAAATTTTCTGGAATGTGTTCTTAGTCTTATTCTATTAATTATCATTATGTCCTCCAATTACGAATGGTCTTGAAAGAGATGATTTTGAAAATTAAGTTCGTTACCAAATATAATTCTTTACCAAATATAATTCTTTAATTTCATATTTTATTCTATGTTACCAAATATAATTCTTTAATTTCCTATTTTATCTATTATTATATTTTATTTAAAATATTATGTGCACTTGAATATAATTATTTATTTATTTTTTAATGTGTTTTTACTTAATTATGAAACCTTTCACCTTAATCAAACCAGGCTCTGATGATGGACTCTCTGAGGAAGAGAAAATGGCGGGCCTTCTATCTAGAATCTATTTGATGGATCTCGAATGGAAGGAAGGGGGCACAAGTGCCAACACGGAATGGATGAAAATGATATAAACTTGTTTCCATTTGGGGGGAAAACATCGTTTTTTAAAACATAAACAAAACTAGCACCATGTCCTGCTAGCTGGTTCCCCTCCCAAACGTAAGATCGTTTCGTCTGCAGTATTCAAATTGACGCGTGTCGAGCGCGACATCGATGTATAATCAATCTCAAGATAATTGTGTAAGATATAGATAGTCGATACTATGCCTGAGACTATACTACAATTTTCTTTTCGATTTATATTATCACACTTATATACATCACGAGTGGGGTAGCGTGAGACCGGGATAGCTTTGAACCATACGACAGGCATTCAGCTGTCAGACCCCGCGCTCACACAAGCTCTCGGACTTAGGTTCTGTGCGTATCCTAGATCAACATATCAACTGCCTCGGACACTCGGATTTACCCTAACTGATGATTTCCGTTCGGCAATGTTGTCATAACAGCTTCTGAGACCAGTTCGTCATGCGCGCTTGCTTAAATTCTCACGACCGATTTCACAAGGGAATCTAACTTAGGCTGCTTAATCTTGCTATATGAGATCTTGTTTGTATAACGCTTTTCAAAATTGTGCGTGGAAGAGTATTTGGAATAGATGAGCGGCACCGTAATCAGTGAGCACTAGCAGCACTTAGCGAAAATAAACTGAACGATGTTTCAGGAAGATTAAGGTGGTTAAGATGCAGATCGGACAGGTGACTGACGGGAGCTTAACTCAAATTATAAGAAAATTGGACCTGTGACGGCTTAAGAACCATATTGATCAGTCAAACTAATTAACAATGAATTAGCTTAGTATTTTTAAACTTCATGTGAATGCGATTCGATCAGGCTTTTTATTATTTGATTTACTCAGCATGTCATTTGTTTTTACTAGTATAGGCAATGTGATCTATTATTGTTAAAGACAGGACAAGAATATTAATTTGAAAATTTATAAAGATTCCAGCGTAACCGCTATCGGCTCAGATAGCTGTTGTTTAAGGAGGAGTAGCTTGCATGATTCTTTTACACATTAGAGAAACTGAAGGGCTCTAGCTGCATTACTTTTGGGGTAAAGTTATGCTGTATTCTTTTATCTAGGTAAACCTCTGGCGGCAAGAGCGGAGAGGGAGGTCCCAGGCAGGAGGCTCAAACATGTCGGATTTGTTACTTTTACCTTCAGGACAAGAAATTTGTGAAGAAAAAGATGCATGTTATCAATCTCTAACGTGGCCAGAAAGTAGTAAACGGCATGAATATTGAAGTTAGGATAGAGCTAGTTACAGTCACTTTATTCGGCCGCCGTTCTTCTCAAGATAGTCCGATCAGGAGGTCTGCTCCTGTTTACTATACGTGTGTGAACTTATCATAGTGTCATCGTGATTCTGGTGGATTAACCTAACCCCTCCTTGCGCGGAGTGCCAGAGTTAGCTGGATTTTAGGGTTCGTATACCGAAGATGACATCATATTAGTTGCTATCGTGATTGGAGGCGGTGCGGTGATACGCTAGCTCTGCGCGAGACCAGTACTGGGAGCCATAACATCTGCACCATGTGTGATATATATATATCTAGCTTTGTCTAGTGCAGAAAGAAGAAGGACTGAGATTGGGCTAACTAAGTGAGGATTAAGGCTGAGAAGCAAGCGTATTTTAGATCTGATCTTAAAATTTTGGAGCCGCAAATCTTACTGTGTACGTCACCATAAAATAGTGCTCTGATTCGCGTCAGGACCGTTGTGTAACATGCCTTAATTGTATGTGTAATGGGAGAGATCTCGACCACGAACGATTGTGTGTTTAGCAGCTCAGTCATTTATCATTTCCCTTCATCCTTAAGGACCCTTTCTATATGCACTCACAAGAAACACTCGGTTGATCTCGTCAATATCTGCGAGTACATGGCTTTCTCAAAAGGTAGAATTGGTTTTATAAATTTACTCAAGTCGTAAATATAGTATTTATTTTATTCGTGATATACATAATTTGTGAAGATGAGTATTACTGCATTGTTCACATGAAGTTGGAGAAGATTATGCTGGGTGACTTAACGGAAGCTCAATCGTTTTTTCACAATACTGTAACATAAAACCATTATATTTTGGTTGTCGTTTTTACTTCCAAAACTTTTGCTAATAAGACAGTTCATTCTGCTCAACTAACATATGTGTATAAACCACACACGTGCATTGCAGAAGCAAAACGGGAGGGGAAGAATTGAAATAAATTATTGAATGAAATGTAATGCTGGGGAACGATGAATCGACAAGAGAATATTTTTGTGAATTCAACTCAGTGACAATACATTTTGCAGACACCCGCGGTCGCAGATCATTAAACATTTAATAAAAAATCTTGAAGACGTCCATGCCAAAGTTCAGACGTTTGTTCTAGGTGGAGGCAAAATACTAATAAAAGAAAACTTCTAGATTTGATAAACTGATATCAATGTTGTGCAACGAGGTAACGTCGCGCGATGAGAGAAATAACGCAAACTGGGTTAGGTCTGGCAGGTCTGACCTACTGCGTTTTCTAGGAAAATCTGAAAACGGGGGTCCATGCTTCTAAGATAGAGGTTCGGAAATTGCTTTGGCATCATATGATGATTAGGAATCATCAAATTTTTGGAATTGGAAAAATTCCCAAGAATAGAAAAAGAAGGAAAAAAAAAAAAAAAAAAGGCCTGAAAAAAGACCGGTGGGGGGTTCCCTTTTGAAAACGAGGGAAGGAGCAAAACAAAATGCCCTGTTTGGTGCAAGGTAAATAATCTTCTCCCTCCCCCCGAAAAAAATTAAAGAGAATTCGGAAGCTACGCATTGCCAACACCACTTAATCGGGAAAAAAAAGTAAAGTTTTTTTCAAGTGTTTATTTTTGGGTTTTTGGGAAGCTTTCGGGCCAATGGGATGAGAAGTTAATTAAAAAGATTTCAAAAACAATAAACATAATTCTTATTTTAGGGTGGAAAAAAAATTTTTTTTGTTTTTTAGTCAGTTGAAAAAAAAAAAGCAAAAATCCCACCCTGTCAATAATTTAGGGAAAATTGAAAAAGCAAAAAGCTGATCAGCCCAAAGGGCAAATAAGAAAATATATTTTTCAGAAAAAAATGGGTTGGAGGACCATCGGCGAATGTTTTTACCCCATGGAGGATCATGCTTAAAAAAAAGAAGGTGAAAAAACAACCGGAAAAAAAAAGTTGGGTCCCCACTTTTTTTGGGGTAAAAGAAAGTGGCGAAGTTTGCGATAAATGGGGGAAATCCAATAATGGGAAATCCGTTGCGTTTTTTTAGAAAAAAAATGGTCTGAAAAATGCTAAAAGCCCCTTTGTCCAAAAGTGGAAAGCCCATCCCCAAAGGGTTTGGGGGGGTGGTTTTTTTGGAAGAAAAACTTCAAGGTCAATTGTCGGTTTTTAAGGTTGGGGGAAAAACCCCCTCCTGGGTTCCACCCTTTTTTTGTTGCCCTACAGCAGAATATAAGAACGCTTTTGGAAAAAAAGCGTTTTCGCAACCTCATTTATCTTCCTTCCATATTTTTCCTCTTTCCCCTGCATCATCATCCCCCCTTCTCCCTTTGCCATTCTGAAACACCTCGCATTCCCAGTAATACAAATTCATTAAAATATCTTGATTTTTCAACATCCCAAATGTATTTGGTAAAACTATGAAAAAAAAAATCCCAAATTTTCAATTTGAGTTTTTTAAAAGGTTTTTTTATAAAAAAAATCCTTTTTTGGGGAATGCCCCCTTGAAAGGGAAAATCTTTAAAATTTTATTAGAAGAAAAAGGTTTTAAATTGTGAAATTAAAAAAATCCTCAATTTATTTCAAGGTTACTTAGGTTTGGTGGGGGTTTTTTTGTCACAACAGGTCTGTTTTTTTTTATTTGGTTTTTTTTTAAGGTTACAAATCCTAAAATTGGGAAATTGGCCCCTTTGGCTTGTCTCAGGAAAAAAATAGACTTATGAACGAAAAAAGGGTTTTTCCCTCTTTCTGAAAAGTTGCAATAACTTTACGCGCATTTTGACCACTGTGAAATTTTTCCAAATACGAAAATTTCATTTATTTTTGAATATGTTTAAAAAAACGGAAAATCCTTTAAAAGAAGAAAATGATTAATCCCCTTTTTCCCCCTTTGGTTTTTTTGGGGGGAAAATACAATTTTTTTTTTTTTTTCAAGGAAAATTTGAAAAAGGTAAAAAAGGGGGGGGAAAAATAGAAAAAATAAAGGGGACAATAGATGCCCAGAAACCCCTTTACGTTGGAAAGTTTTTAAAAACCCGAAAACTCAATCGGAAAAAAAGGGTTTTTTTCAAAGGAAAACAAAAATGTCCCCCCCTAGCAGAAAAACGACGTTCTTCGATTTTTTCAAATTTGGTTGGTTCTATTCACATCTAATGTTCCCGAAGTAAAAGTTGTTGAAACTAGAGCCATTAAAAAATTAAAGGAAAGAAAAAAAATAAAAAAATTTGATTAAAAAGAATCTTGAAAAGGATCGAATGTTATTTTGAAGAAGAAATTTGTTTGGGTAAAAATGCCCCAAAAAATAAACGTTGGGCCCTGATTTGCAGTGAAAAACCCTACCTTGAGTTTTCCGCTAAGAAATTTTTTAAGGGGAAAAGAAAGAAAAAGGTTCACTTAGCTTCATGTGGAAAAAGTTTTTGGTGGGGTGGGTAGGGTACGTCATAGGAGCCCATAAAAAAAAAAAAATTGGCCCCTTTTTGTCTTGTGGAATAATTTTGGGTTTTCTTCGAAAGCTGGTGTTGAAAAACATCCTTATAAATCCCCCTTTCCAAAATTTTTGGGTAAAAAAATGGGTTAAAACACAAACTTTCCCAAACCCCCTCCCTCACAGGTTTTAAAAAAGACCGGGGCATTTTTTTAAAGGAAGGAAACCAGTTTTTTGGGGGGTTCCCCTTCCCCCCAACAGGTTTTTTTTTGCTGTGGGGTTGGGGTGCTTTCCACCAGGGGAAAATTTTGGGTAAAATTATTTCCCCTCCTCAACAATACTGGAAAAAAAGAAAATAGTCATGCGGTTTTCCCCTTAACAAAGTGAATAATATTTTCGGGGAATGGAAACCTAAACCCCGGGGCATTTAAAAAGCAACCGTCTGGGTCGGCAATAAAAACGCGAACAACTGTATAAACTTGTTATAACCCCCTATTTTCAAACCATTGAAAAAGGCGAGGAAATAGGGGGTAATTAAAAAAAAAAGGTCATAACAAGTAAAAGCAAAATTGGGGGTATTATTTATTGTTCTTATATGAGGGAAAAAATTCTTTTTTTTATAAATGTTTTTTTGGTTTAAACCTGGTTAAAAAAATCTTTTCCTTCTGCGTTTGGAAGGAAAGAAAATTTTCTTTAAAAGCACGACCAAAAAGCAATTATCTCCCCCGTTTTTTTTCCTAAAAAAGAAATAAATATGGGGGCCTTTTGGGAAATAATTTTTTCCTTAATTTCCTTTTCAACCTTGATTTTTAAAGTTGCAAAAAAGAGAACGTTTCCCCCGAGAGATGCATTGTGAAATGAAAAAAAAAAAACAAATAAAGAACTTTTAAAAATTCCGGGTAAAGTAAGTTTTAAAAAACCGAAGAAAAGGGAAAAACCCCCATTTTTTCTCATTTAAAACCGTGACCTGGGTGGTCGCCCGTCCCTTTTCCCAAGAAAGGTCCCTAATCTTTTTTTTTCCCAAAATGCAAAAACGCCAAGAAATAAAAGCGGCATCCTCATTATGACGTCTATAACCGCACTTATTGAATGGGGGAAACTGGAAGTTCAAATTGAATTTAAAATAATATTTTCTCCTTTATCATCTACTATTTCAGCTTGGCAAGTGTCTTTGGAGTTTAAGATAAGGCAGATTCGCAGAATATAAAAATTGGAGTTAAAAAAATAAAAAACAGAAAAACGGAAACCCTAAGAAACGGGGAAAAGGCCCCACCCTTTTTTTTTCCGGAAAAAATACCCCAAAACTTGTTTTTTTGGCAAACCCGGAAAAAAATTATCCCAAATGTCACCCGTACCATGGCCCGCGGAATTTGATTCGCTCTGAAGGTTTCAAAGCGGCAAAGAGTAAAAAGTTTCGGGAAAAGAAAATTGCCAACAAGTATAATTTAAACAGAAAATAACAAGCTAAATTACAAAACTGTTGAAACCTATGGACGTAAAGAAAAAAAAAAATGGGGAAACCTGAAAAAGGGTTGGGTTCCATGTGTGGGTCAAAAGGTTTTTTTGGGGTTTCCCCAAAGGGTGGGGTTTTCCCAGGTTTTGGGGTTCAAGGGTGGGGGGTTTCCCCGAAAACGCTTGTTTTTAAATTTGTTTTTTTGGGGGCAAAGCAAAATGGAAAATTTTTTTAAAAACACGTAAAAAATTAATCTTTTATTAACCAGCCCCCCTTTTTTTTTTCAATTTTAATAAAAACGCATGACCCTTTTTATTTCCTATAGAAAGGCAAGAAACAAATAATAAACCAATAAAAAACAAAAATGAAAACCAAAAATAAAATACAGGGGAGAAATAAAACAAAGAAAAAAGCGTATATTCTTCCCCCAAAGAAAAAAGTTTTTCCCCAAACAAAATGAGATGGCCCAACGAACAAAAATATCCACGCCCGGAAAATCCTTCCTAAACGGGGTGGGTAGGCCCTTTGGGGAAAATAAATGATTGGGGGCCTCGGAAAGAAAAGAAAGAGAGAGAAGAGCGCGGCGCGCCCCGGAAAACTCCCCCACGGGGTTCCGGGGTTTTTTTTTTTTAAACCAGACCCGTAAGGGGGTTTGTAACGGTTGGGTTTACGTACTCCCAACGCCAAAGAAAAAAGCCCCCTGGGAAGTTACAGACAAAAAAAATCAAGGTTGGGTACTCTAATTGAAATTCAATGCTAAAGGCACTATGAATTTTGTTCCGGGTTTTCCTCCTATACCAAATTGGGGCCCCCGCCCAGTCCAAAATAGCCCAAAAAGACCAAAAAAATGCACCAAAGTTGTAGGGAGAGATTTTTTTGGTGTTGTTTTTGTTGTGGTGTTAGCCCTGGTGCCTCCCATTTCCCAAGCGGGGAGAAAGTGTTTGGAGGTGGAACCCTGAAGAACCCAAAAATCGGTTGGCAAATAAAAGAAAAAAGGGTACTGGAAGGCATCTAAACTTGGAAAACAAGGAAAAAAATTGAAAGGAAAATTAATTCCTTTTTTTCCTTTTTTTTTTTAAGAGGGAAAGAAAGTACGGTTAAAAGTAACTTAAAAAAAGCTTAAAGCTTAATCTGATTGGGTTGGGGGGAAAAATTAAAAATAAAATATAAATAAAAAAATCAAAAAAAACCGAAAAAAAAAAAGAGAAAAAAAAGAAAGAGAGAGGATAGAAACTGGTGATTAATTGGGAAAAGTGATGAAGATATTTTAAATAAATTTCCGAATTACGAAAAAAAAATTTGGAATTTAAAAAGAAAATTCCGTAAATGTGAACCAAAATGCAACAAAATTAAAACCCTAATGCCGGGGCCCGGGAAAGAAACGCAGGGAAAAATCCCCCCAAGGTATTGTTTTTTTTTCCCCCATTTGTCCAAAGACCTAATGCTTATTTTCCAAGGGTTATTCATTCCAGGAAGTATAATTAACCCATTAAAACACAGAGGACACTAACCCCCTGCCGGGGGAAAAAATTTTAATAAATATAATAATAAACAATAATAAATGATATAAAATTAAAATATTAAATAAAAACATATAATCATTAAATATATATAATAAAATATATATAAATATATAAATAAAATTAATATAATATAAAAAAATAAATATATATTATTATAATAATAATAATGATATATATATTATGATATTTTTTTGTTTATTTTTTTTTCGGTTGGAAGAAAATTTTTTCATATTTAAATTTAAAAGTCCTAAAACCTCCAAAAAAAAAAGAAAGAAAGAATCTGGGGCTCTGGGAAATTTTAACCCCCCTTTACCCCTCGCGCACAGACCCCAGTTTTTTTACTTTTTTGTTTCCTGGGAAAAGAAATGGTTTGGTTTCCTTAATGAAACTGGGAAAAGAAACCGCGGGGGGGTCCCCCCTCATACATATATAATTATATATATATATATATATACGCGTGTGTTCTAATTTACAATGAATATTATCACATGAGACCCACTGCTTAAGAACGGTTGTCCATGACAAGTTTTGAGGTTTTGAGATTCCTTCCGAAATTTTTTTTGAACTGATGTAGGATCGCTTTTTCCCCCATTTCCTTTGAATTAAACATTTGCCAAGTCCATGCATAGGGGCATTCCGGCCATTGATCTGGGCAATGGTTTCTGTTAGGATTAATAAATACTCTTATGGGAAGAAATATTTATTTCCATTTCTCTTCCAAGCAACATTATAAAGAATAATCTTTTTAATGCTTCCTCAGGAGATTAAAGGCAGAGGTTTACTAGATTCCATACCGAAGTTGGGAAAAAAATCGCAAATCAAGACCACATTAATGGCCGACTGGCCCTGATGAGTTACGTTTATCACTATACATACACTCCATGATATATTTAAGACGACTGTTTTATATTCTTTGGAGGGAAATATGGAAAGTTGTGGAAGCTTGGGAGATGAGCCCCCGTTGGTATTCTTCTTAACCCATTAACATTCGAATGTTTTAAACGATTGGGAACAAAAATTTATAATCTAATCTAAAATGACCTTCTTAATAGGTAAAACACTTACCCAGAAATAAGAACTATTGACTGATATCCCTCTAGTGGATGTCCAATCGAGATATATATATATATATATATATATATATGTATTATATATTAACGTTAATTATATATATATAAAGAAATAAATATATGTTATTGTTATATATATATATTATTATATATATATACATATATATATATATAAAGAGTATATATATATATATATATATATATTATTTATATATATATAGTGCTATATATATATATATATATATATATATATATATATATATATATATCTATATAGTATATATATATATATATATATATATATATATATATATATATATATATATATATATATATATATATATATATATATATATGCATTAAAGGGATTAAAATCTGCATTTTTATTACCAAAATATGACTTATTGCACATTATTGTATATTGGCTCAAAAATTGTAAAAAAAAAAAATAAAAAAATTAAATGAATAAAAATAAAAATAAAAAAGAATAAAATTTAGTGAGATGCAAATAGACTTATTGTAAAAAACGATAAAGTAAATGGTGTAAGCACAAGCCTAGAATTGCAAGAGAAAGGCAAATTAGTACTGAAAAGAAAAAGAGGCAAAGAAGAAGAAGAAGAAGAAGAAGAAGAAAGAGGAAAAGAAGAAGAAGAAGAAAAAAAGAAGAAGAAGAAGAAGAAGAAGAAGAAGAAGAAGAAGAAGAAGAAGAAAAGGAAAAGGAAGAGAGAGAGAGAGAGAGAGAGAGAGAGAGAGAGAGAAAGGTGGGATAGTGTTGGTTTGACAAACAGTGTTCAATATTTGGGTTAGTACTGCTATGAGAGAGAGAGAGAGAGAGAGAGAGAGAGAGAGAGAGAGAGAGAGAGAGAGAGAGAGAGAGAGAGAGAGAGAGAGAGAGAGAGAGAGAGAGAAAAAAAAGAAGTTATAATGTTGTTAAACTTCAATCATCTTTGAACCCTTATTTGAATATGCAAATGAAGCTCTAAAAGTCTTATTAAAGCGAGCCTTTCGTAAATGGGAAATAAGAAATAGGCAAGCATAGAGTCTCGATTGAAGTCGCGTTCTCTTCGCCGTTTTAAAACCGCAAAAACAAAAATAAATTTTTTTTTTCTTTTTCTCAAATAACTTTATTTTGGTGCCCCGGTAAGAGAGTCATTCAGGAAATGATTTGCGTGGACATACAGATACAAACACACACAAACACACACAGACAAACACACACATTAGCATTTTCATGCATTATTGTATATAATAACATAGATAATGAGGAATAAATTTTTATATTAAACTATTTTACTACTTGCATTATTAAACATGCCAGTCTAAATAAATCTTATCTATCTATCTATCTATCTATTTATCTATCTATCTATCTATCTATCTATCTATCTATCTATCTATCTATCTATCTATCTATCTATCAAGCCCATCGGTTCAGTTTCATCTATCATGTCTAGTATCTATCATCTATCTATCTATCTATCTATCTATCTATCTATCTTTTTATCAATATATATATATGAGCAGCATATATATATATATAAAGAGCAAGAGCAGGTATAAAAAGAGCAGCAAATATAAACTCTATATTTATAGATATATATATTATCTATATATATATATATATATATATATATATATATATATATAAATATAAATATAAAACTGTTTCGTCTTTGCCATTCAACCCGTGGTGAAAAAGCTTTATCCCTCTCAAACCTTTAATTATCGTCCTATTTTGTAATACCTTAGTTCTAACTAATATTTTCAAATCTATTCTTATAACAGGAATATTCGAAAACCTTTTAAATTTCCTATTTTCATACTAACCTAACCTAACCTAACCTAACCTAACCTAACCTAACCTAACCTAACCTATCTAATATTTTCAAATCTATACTTATAATAGGAATATTCAAAAACCTTTTAAATTTCCTAATTTCATACTAACCTAATCTAACCTAGCCTAACCTAGCTTAACCTAACCTAACCTAACCTAACCTAACCTAACCTAACCTAACCTAACCTAACCTAACCTAACCTAACCTATCTAATATCTTCAAATCTATACTTATAATAGGAATATTCGAAAACCTTTTAAATTTCCTAATTTCATACTAACCTAACCTAACCTAACCTAACCTAACCTATCTAATATTTTCAACTCTATACTTATAATAGGAATATTCGAAAACCTTTGAAATTTCCTAATTTCATACTAACCGAACCTAACCTAACCTAGCTTAACCTAACCTAACCTAACCTAACCTAACCTAACCTAAACAAACCTAGCCTAACTAACCTAACCTAACCTAACCAAACCTAGCCTAACCTAACCTAACCTAACCTAACCTAACCTAACCTATCTAATATTTTCAAATCTATACTTATAATAGGAATATTCGAAAACCTTTAAAATTTCCTAATTGCATACTAACCTAACATAACCTAACCCAACTTAGCTTAACCTAACCTAACCTAACCTAACCTAACCTAACTTAATCTAAACTAACCTAACCTATCCGATTGGTGGCATTTTCTTCCGGAAAGGAATGCTCGACAAGTAATTTTCTTTCTTTTTTTCTCTGAATCTTATTCCTCTGCTCTTCGTAATTTTGGTGTATCGTTTGCTGTAGCGGTAGACATATTAAAACTTTCAATGGAGTCGGGCACAAAACTTGGTTTCTAAACTTCTTTCTTTCGGTATCTACTTTACTCTCTGATTTCCTTCCTGTCGTTCTATAGTAGTTGTTCTATTGAATTGAGTTTTTGAGTCTTTGAAAACTACCATGTTTTCTTTCAGCTGCCCCAGGTCTTCAATAACCTATGAGTCTGTCAATTTCTCAGAGTTCTGGATGTCCTAGTGGATAAGGTACCCGGTTACTGTTAACTTAGCGACGCGGAGTCCAGTGTTCGAATCCTGCTGATGGAGAGTAAAATCTCCTTTGACTCATTCAATTATCACAGATATTTTCTTTAACTTATATAGTAACTACAGACACAAAATACATGTAAATGTATTAGAGAAGGCCTAATGTAGCGCACAACGGAAAATTTGTTTAAAAAGAAAAGAAAAGGAAAAAACAAACAAGACACAAATAGACCAAATTAGTAAAAAAACATAAAAATACATGCTGCGAAAGCAAAAGTAAAGGAAAGGGTTACCAAAGGGTGGCGTAAGCATGGAACAATTTCTGGTTAAAAATATCTATTTTCAAATAAAATATTCATCAACACTCATGGGTCTGGGGTACGGGGGGACGGATTCCCCGTAGATTTAGTTAGTAGATCATGAATTAGTATCTTTAACAAGATGCAAATACAAATAATTTTAATCAGAAATTGCTAGCATGTGTCTATATCACTAGTTGGTAATCCTGTCGGTTCCAGCAATATTAAAAGACTGACGAGACTCACTCACTCAGTCCTCCGAATGTATCTATCTTACAATTTACAGTAAGAGCTTTATTTTCATATTTTAATTTACAAATTTACTGTCCACGCTTTATTTGGCCTTCTCTAATCCATTTACGTTCACTTTGTGGTCGAAGTTTCTAACTTTTTACCCTGTATAAAAACTCGGTAATTGCCGGGAAGCTTACTAATACCGAGTACTGTTCCATCCCCTACTCTTTTACTACTTCTTATTAAGGACCTTATGCCTTCTCTTTTTCACTTCATAACCTATCCTTTTCTTTCTATATGAATACACTTTTCATTTTTCCTTTCATTTTGAAAGGCGTCCTAGTTCAACATCAAAGAAATAATGCTAGGAGGGTGTCTTTTGAGCAACTAAAATTTGAACTTTCACGAATTTTTAATTGGTTGTTTTCAGTGCTTTAAAGTTCAGTTCCTCCATTTTTCTACTCGTCATAATCTTTTACAAAACTGAAACTCCTTCGAAAATACAAATAAATTAAACCTTACTCTGTCCTTAATAATCTCGGTGTTTTTTTTTGTGTTTTATTTGTTTTTTTGAAGGAACAAATTGATTCTCACATTAACCAGGTTGGTTAGGTGTTTTGTTCCTCGGCTTCTTCGAAATTTCTTCACACAACCATGCTTCTTGCCCTTTACAGAGGGGTGTCGTTCGCCCCTTGGGGAATTCCACTCAAATAGCACCTTTTGAGAGGGTGGAGTTTAGGGCTTTTCGTCTTTTCATATCTCTCTCTCTCTCTCTCTCTCTCTCTCTCTCTCTCTCTCTCTCTCTCTCTCTCTCTCTCTCTCTCCAATCCTTACTGTCAGTCGAACCATTGCATCGCTCTCCTTAAACTATAGCTTTTGCAAAAAGCCCAACTCATACTTCTTTCTTTAATGAGTGCTCGTTCAATACTCCTTTCCATACAACCTCATCCTTTCTTTGTAAAGTAATCTGACCTCAGACTAAATGATATGCTCATTCTTATATGTACTCTACCGGTAAAGTTTGGAACACTCTTCCTTCTTTTATATCCCCACAACCTTATATTATTATATTATATTATATAATATTATATTATATTATATTATATTATATTATATTATATTATATTATATTATATTATATTATATTATATTATATTATATTATATTATATTATATTATATTATATTATATTATATTATATTATATTATATTATATTATATTATATTATATTATATTATATTATATTATATTATATATTATATTATGTTATATTATATTATATTATATTATATTATATTATATTATATTATATTATATTATATTATATTATATTATATTGGGACATCGACCTTTAATTTGGTTATGATTCTGATTACGCAAAGTGTGCGAGTCAAAATAATCGTGTATGTTCCAAACTTTAGAAGTGAAGTTCAGGATGGTATGAGCTTAGCGGTTAAGTATGGGGTAAGGGAACTAAAGAGAAATAAATATATAGAAATAAGTTTGAAGTCCATACGAGTCATCCGTCAAAGGAAGAGATCTACCAATAAAAGTATTCAAAAGTGAAGTTGCTATTACGATAATATATGGAAAGGATTGCCATGCCTAAATTGCCAGAAAGAGATTTTAAAGAGTCAATCAAAGTGTTAGAGTCCAAGTATCATAAAATAGAGAAAATAAAAACTAAAAAAATAAATAAATAAATAAAAAACATAAAAAAAACAAGTATTAGAAAGCCACATTGCTTGTCCAAAGAACCCCATTGAATGTTTTGGTGTCAAATTTTTGTTTGAATTTCTTTTAGGTGCTTACCGTGTTGCCATATTTGGGCTCTTATTATTGTTGCTTTCAAATGATTACTGATTAACGTGGGAGGATCAATTCAGAGAGATTTTGAAATTAAAATCGAGTAACACCCTCATTATAATAAGAAAATTTTTTATTTTCTGTTTAGGACACATTTATACAAGCAAATATGCAAAGAACGCACACACATACAAACATATATATATATATATATATGTTGATGGAATATATACTATATATATAGCAGAGCAGCAGTTAGCAGTTAGTATATATATGTATATATATATATATGGTTATTATACCCGATATATATAGGTAGTTAGTATATATATATATATATGCCAATATGTGCATATTATGGTATATATATATATATATATATATATATATATATATATATATATATATGTTATTATATATATATAATATATATATATATATATATATATATATATATATATATATAAGATATAGTGGCGTATCCAGGCTTGGCCCCCCCCCCCCAAATTTTCTAGACACTAAAATTTTTAGGATCATATCCGGTAATAATATAAAGTGCAGAGAGGTTAAATTAATTTTATATAATTCGTCGCTGTCAATAACAAATTACAGGAAAAAAAACGTCATAATTTTACATATATATATATAGTATATATATATATATATATATATATATATATATATATATATGTTATATATATATATATATATATATATATATATATATATATATGGTATAGCATATATATATATATATATATATATATTAGGACAGAGAGAGAGAGGTGTCTTAATTCTCAGTTTCTCCTGGATCTGTAACTGTGATAGCAGCTGAAAAGTCTCAAGTAGATGGTATGTTTTTCTCCTTCCGCTGCTGCCCATAATTCAGGCGCAATTCAGGAATACAGAAAGGGATTTCTTGTTCATCTCAACGACATTGGCAATTTCATAGTGGAAATATTAAAATATCTCTGGAAAACCAGATTCAAATATATATTTCCTGCTCAGGGAGGCAAAGGTCGAAAGATATTTTTAAAGAAAGTGGCTTGATGATATTAAGTGGTTAGCTTACTTTGATAAAACGTTAGGGTTGCTCAAATTATGTATTGTTTTTGGAAACAAAAGGAGAAGGCAAAGGAAAATACCAGGAATTGGGAGTTTTTGTCTCGAGACCGTATTCAAACTTAAAGAAACCCATTGAATCTTTCAAAAAACACGAGGCAACTAAATATCACAAAGAATCGGTAGAAAAGAGATTTGGTGTAGAAAAGCAGGTTCAAGGAAAAATCGAGAGCATCGACAAACAGATTGCCAGTCAGAAGAAAAGGGAGGCCGAAGAGAGTAGAAAGCGGCTAATTCCAATTGTTGAAACAGTTCGACTTCTGTGATAAGCAAAAATTTATCGTTGCTTACATCATGACTCATAATGAATTTAACCTCTGGCCTGTGGGAAACAATGGTAATTTTCGGAGTCTTTTAAAATATCGTGCTAATGCTGGAGACCATGTTCTTTCAGAACATTTAAAAAAAACTAGTGCTAAAAATGTCATGTATACCAGTTCCACAGTCCAAAATGCTCTAATTCAGTCATTTGCGCATCTCACTCATTCAACGTAAAATTGTGCAAAACATAAATAAAAGTAAATGTTTTACTGTCTTTAGCCGATAGACGATCCGATGTGTTCCAGAAGCTGAATAATTTTCTTTCGCTGTGTGCGTTACGTTGATATTGATACTCTTACCGTCAAAGATTTTTTTGTGTTTCGTCTCATTAAATGATTTGACGGGAATAAGTCTTGCAAAATTAATTGAAGAAAAAGTAACTGAACTTGGTTTGGGATATGAATAATCTAAGAGGATAGGGGTATGACAGTGCAGCAGCAATGAGTGGTGAGTTCAGGGGTGTTCAGAGAGTGATAAAGGAAAAATATCACAAAGCAATTTATACTCACTGCTTTTAGCATTGCTTAAATTTATGCCTCACAGACACTTCTAAAGTTCAAAATATTCGAAGTGCAATTGGAATAATATCAGAATGTTGTACATTTTTTCTTGTAAGTGCTAAGAGGACAAAAGTGTTTGAAGAAAAAAATAGAACTTATTCCTAAGAGTAGCAAGAAGAGATTAAAAAAGTTTGCGAAGCTCGCTGGAGCCAACTGAATGAATCAGTTTTATTATTTAAAGAGATGATAAACCCGATAATAGCTGCTTTAGAATAAATAAAATGTGAAGTTGAGATCAGTCAAAAAAAGCTATCTTAATTCTAAACAACGTTTATAGTGCATCTGTTATGGTTTCCTTTTTTATTTTAAAACAAACTATTAACTTTAACATACAATCTTTCAAAACGATTGCAGACACATGATATTGATTTGGTTGTGAGTACATATAATGAAGTGAATCTAGTTAAAACTAAACTTGAAGCCATCAAAGAAAATGCAACATTAGAATTTCAGCATATTTTTGAAGAATTTGTAAGCGCATCTGGATCTGAGCTGGGTATTTGAAATTGCTGTACCAAGAATTAACAAATTCCAAAAATACAGACCCAACATTCCTACTTCTGACCCACAGACTTATTTTCGCACATCCATTTTTATACCATTTTTGGATGATTTAACGTCAGCATTAGGAGAGAGGTTTTTAAGTTATAAAGAAATTATATCTTCCTTGCAATTTGCACTGAACATGTAATGCCATATGAGAAGATAAAAGATGTAACATTTTACAAAGAAGATCTCGAAAGCCCAATTGAAGTTTTAGTAAAAGCAGAATGAGATTTATGGAAGTTGAAATAGCATCACAGGCAAGCTTCACAGCACAGATCGTCCAAAAACAGCAATAGACGAACTAGTTTCTTGTTCGAAATCACAATTTGCAAATATTTAAATCTTGTTGCAAATACTGGCAATTTTACCAGTGTCTTCTGCTTCAATAGAAAGAAGGTTTATTATGACTTCTGAAAACCTACTTGAGAAATACTATTGGAGATAAAAAGCTTACTGGACTTGCCCTCCTCTACATACATCGAAATATTGACATGAAAACTGAAAATGTTATCTTGGACTTTGTTTACTCAAATGCCTGGCAATTAAAGTTAACATTAGGTAAGATGATTTTAGAAATTTATATAGATTATTCCCATTTTTTCTTAGAAATTTAATATGGTCTTCCACTTATATATACTGTATATATATAGGTAGGTATATATATGAGCAGGTATATATAGCATATATATGTGCGTGTATGGTGGTTATGTTGTTAGTTGTTATTGAGTATATATATATATATATATATATATATATATATATATATATATATAAATCGATTTTGTCTGGCCCCGAAAAAAATCCTGGATACGCCACTGTATATATATATACAGTATATATGATAGAGTGAGCAGCAGCATAAAGGTATATATATATATATATATATATACAGTATGCTGCTATAGTATTGGTTATTATATATATATATATATATATATATATATATATATATATATATATATATATATATATATATATATATATTTATATATATATATATATATATATATTTATTTTATATATTTTATATGTACATATATATATAATATATATATATATAGTATATATATATACATATATATATATATATATATATATATATATGCAAACTTTGATGAATTTTACAATTTTTTTACCATAACTTTAAAATTTAAATTGTTGATTGGATCTTTATTTCTGTTTCAAGCTTTTTATATCTTTAAAGATAAAAGTTATCAATCTAATCAATTTTGTGTAACAACAACAACAACAACAACAACAACAACAACAACAACAACAACAACAACAACAACAACAACAACAATAATAACAAAAACACAACAAAAAATAACAACAACAACAACAACAACAACAACAACAACAACAACAACAACAACAACAACAACAACAACAACAACAACAACAACAACAACAAAAACAAAAACGTTAATGATTTATTATTTTAAATAAAAAGTTTCCTTTAGTAAAAGCTATTTAAATTCTTAAATTGCTAATTCAGAATAAAATAAAAAGAAAAATCAAGTATTTAAAAAAAAAAAAAAAGGGAAAACATTAAAGTGATTTGTGGATTCTGAATTGGTAAGTTGAAACTTGAAAGTGAAAGTGAAAAAGTTTAGGGGAGTGTTTAGTGTCTTTTATGATGTACTGAGGAATGTGATGAATGAAGTAAAAGTTGGGTTATATTTTTAGCTTTTAACGTATTGAAATATGCATTGAGGAAATGTGATGAACAAAGTGAAGTTGGGTAACAGAGATTTAAGGAATGTGTGTTTAGAGTCCTTCCAGATGTACTTAGGAACGTAATGAGTGGACTGAAACTTGGGTAACAGTTTTAATTAATGTTTGGTCAGTCTGTCGAAGATGTACTTAGAAGTTTATAATGAGTGCACATTGAAAGATACATTGAGTAAGGCTAAATGTAGATTCAACTTTATAATACCAGCTTTATAAACCAGATAAAGTTACATGTTTAACCTTAAATGATCGGATATATTTAAACAGGTAATGTCTGAGACTATATGGGGGAGAAAGTCAAAGAAAGGCTTTCTAATAGTTTGCTGAAGTAAATCACACAAACGGAAGGCTGATAGGGGAAGGAACAGAACTCATTGGGCAGAAATAAAAGGCATCAGAGGATGGACTCTTTCATGGCACAGAAGGAGATTAAACGAAATAATCTTTTTAGCAATAATTAGTATTAATTTTTGTCAATGGGTTAGTGGTCGGAATTAAATATATTTTAAGGCATAATATACTCCTATGGGGGATTTTGTGGCAAGAGAGAGAGAGAGAGAGAGAGAGAGAGAGAGAGAAGAGAGAGAGAGAGAGAGAGAGAGAGAGAGAGAGAGAGAGAGAGAGAGTAGGCTATATAATTTTTTTCTCAAGAAATATCCCCAAAAAATGAAGAGACTTGCAGTTAAATTAAAATTATTATCAATAATTAATTTAATTCAAAACAATTATGCATAAGAACTACTGTGGCATAGCGTAATGGGGAAGCAATTCGAGCTTTTATATATATATATATATATATATATATATATATATATATATATATATATATATATATATATATATATATATATATATATATATATATATATATATATATATATATATATATATATATATATATATATATATATAAGTTAACTTACGTTATTTATATGTTAATTATTTTTCTCTTCTTTTTTTCTTTATTAAATAAATCTATTACTTGGTGGTTGAATGCACTGGTTTTTATTTCTTTAAGGTTTTCCTTAATAGAAATTAATGTCAAGCTGGAAAATTTAAAAAAGTTGTAGGCCAAAAATTGGCACTTCGCTCATAAGATAGTTTCCAGATATGACTATTTTTTTAAAAACTATTGTTCACTTAATTATTTTTGATTCATAGAAATATTAATTAAATTTGAATATTTATTCGAAATTTATTTAATATTATAGCATATAATTATTAAAAGCATATATTTGCTTGATTTATTACTTTACTTCGATTTCTTTCAATGTGAAAAGATATAATTCTCCACACTAAGTGACGTCATTGCCGTACAGACTACGGACGCTGAGAGGGTAAAAGTTTTCAAAAGCTTCCCTTCGAGAGTTGATTTAACATATGATATGTGTTTTATTTTTCAAAATTAAATTTGAAATTTTTAAGTAAAATATTTTAAAAAATTTTAATGTTTTTAATAAATTTCTGTATTTTAAGCGGAAAAAATGTGCTTTTTGAAGGAAGAAGCTAATTTTTAATGATTTATTGTTAAAAAAAAAAAAAAAGTAATTTAGCGGGAAAATGATACTTTTATTTTTTGCCATTTACTTATGATATAAGTCAGATTACATTGCTCTCTCTCTCTCTCTCTCTCTCTCTCTCTCTCTCTCTCTCTCTCTCTCTCTCTCTCTCTCTCTCTCTCTCTCTCTCTCTCTCTAACAAAATCGCAACTGCTGAACGAATGGTAAACAATACATCGTATTCAATACTATTTGTGATTAACAATCAAATAAAAAATTGATAAAATAGAATGATTAATTGTAATAATTAATGTAATTGTTTAAGATTGAATTATTTCAATTTTTGAAATTATCTTTTATTTACTAGGGAAGCGTTGCTTCCTTTGCTTCCATGGACCGCAAGCCTTTGATTAAGAAAATAATATAATTTAATGGTCAGTCAAAATATCTCAAGGAATAAAGGATTAACAACCAAGGACTGGTTTAGAGAAAATAAAAGAACAAAGGTAGTATACTTTGCCAACCATTGAAACGTTATATATATATATATATATATATATATATATATATATATATATATATATATATATATATATATATATATATATATATAATATATATATATATATATATATATATATATATATATATAAAAGGAAATATATGCATTTAAATTGATTTCTGTTGAAGAATATTAATGATTTAACTGATTTGTTTATGCATATATATATATATATATATAATATATATATATATATATAATAATAATAATAATAATAATATATAATATATAAATATATATATATAATAATATAATAATAATAATATATATATATATATATATATATATATAACTATATAATAATATATATAATAATAATAATAATAATATATATATATATATATAATATATACATATATATATATATATTTATATATATATATATATATATATATATATATATAAAGATGAGAATAAATGATTATTATTTGAATCTGCACAAAAGTAGAAATAAATATATATATATATATATATATATATATATATATATGCATATATAATATATATATATATATATATATATATATATATATATATATATATATATATATATATATAACATATATATATATATATATATATATATATCTATATATTAGTGTGTGTGTATGTGTGTTGAACAGAGATGGAAAAGATAAAAAGAAGAATGTTTAACCTTTAATTCTTAATTATCCACTGAATTTAGAATGAATTTAAATAATTTTATTAGTATCTTTTATTTTATTTTAATTCTTTTTCTTATTTTTTTACTACAAAGTATAATGTTCAGGCTAACCTTTTGAAGTTTAATATTATCATATATATATATATATATATATATATATATATATATATATATATATATATATATATATATATATATATATATATATATATATATATATAATAACATATATATATATATATATATATATATATATTAATATATATATATATATAATAATATATATATAATATATAATATCTATATATATATATATATATAAATAATAATATAATAATATATATATATAATATATGTATATATATATATAATAATAATAATATAGATATATATATATAATAATAATATAATAATATATTAAATATATATAATAACAATAATATATATGTATGTATATATATATATAATATTAATATATATATATAATATATATATATATATATATGTAATATATAAATAATAATATATATATAATAATATAATATATATAATAATATATAATCTATAATAATAATATATATGTATATATGTAATAATATATATATAATAATAATATATAATATATATATATACATATATATATATATATATATATATATATATATATATATACTATATATAAAACACTTCTCTATATATATATATAAATGATCTGACATTCGTCGGAGTTGGATGCATTTTAAACAGCTGGGAAGAAAGAAATGAGAACAAGAGAAGGGTTGGAAAGAGACTGAAGAAGATGAAAACTCTAGGAGAGTTACTGATGCATTAATTGAAGCCATTTTATTGTTTAGAAGTGAAGAAGAAATTTTACCAAACTGAATAAAATATTTAAATTTGATAAAATATTTCGAAATTAAAATCAAAATAAAAATTAAGTCAAAATTAATATTTAAAACTTTAGAGGAGCTACAAAATTTTCTATTCCAGTCTTATTATATGATTTTCACTAAAATATTCTGCGAAGGAAGAAAAATTTGTGAATAGTTCTTTTAAATTATAATTTTTTATTACAAATAATTACATCTACTTCTAGGTGATATTTGGTCGAAAATGGATAAAGTATTCAGCGAAGTCAAGGGAAAGAAAAAAGAAATTTCATTGCATAATAATAATAATGATAACGATGAAGATTAATGATTGGATGTTTCGTCGCGGTCAGATCATATGAAGTTCTTCTTCGCATGGTTATAGGGCGACAGGGCTAGCAACCCGGTCCTTTCCTTTTGCTTGCATTACTCTTGGACCAGCGTTGTTATCTTGCGCCTATAAGCAAGCTCCTCTGGAGAGCTCTAGGAAGGCGAATTTGAAGCCTAATGGGAGAAGATGTTAGTTCTACTGAAAGGGCGAAAAGCCCTACCTGAGAGTGTTTAACTCGAGGATTGGCATCGGAAACCATTGCGCCGAGAAATGGCTTTCTGGAGTGTTCTAGGAGTTGTGAGTTTCGGGCCAGAAGGAGAAGACGCTAGTTAAAGCTGACAGGGCAGAAATCTTCCCTGGGAGTTGTTATAGAGAGAGAGAGCACTTTTGTGTATTTATATATAGATATATATATATATATATATATATATATATATATATATATATATATAATATATATATATATACATATATTATATATATATATATATATATATATATATATATATATATATATACAAATAATATATATATATATATATATATATATATATATATATATATATATATCTTCTATTGCCTATATATATATATATATATATATATATATATATATATATATATATATATATATATATATATATATATATATATATATATATATATATATATATATATATATATATATATATATATATATATATATATATATAATATATATATATATATATATATATATATATATATATATATATATATATATATATAAGGCGCGTGTTCGCGGATTGGGAAGCACAGGAGGCCCGGCGTCCTCTAAAAAAAAAAAATAAAAGCAACTAATGTAATAAAATAATTCAAATTATTACTCTTTA
>JABUQX010067751.1:40000-45000 GCA_015478945.1 Trachelipus rathkii
GGGTGGTGAGGGAGAGATGTGATTGGAGGAATGGGTTGGTGGGAAGAGCGGAGAAAGGAATGTTAAGATGGTATGGACATTTGGTGAGAATGGAGGAACAGAGAGTGGTTAGGAGAGTTTGGGAGGCGGAGGGGATAGGAAGGAGGAAGGGGAGACCAAGAAGGAGGTGGATGGATGGAATAAAGGAGATGCTGGAGGAGGGAGGGATGAGGGAGGAAGAGGGTAGGGTTTTGGCGAGGGATAGAGTGGGGTGGAGGAGGTGGTGAGGGCGAGATGAGGGAGGTGCGAGTGGGAGAGGCTGTATGTACCACTACCCCGCTCAAGGGTAAATAAATAAATAAATAGACAAATAAATAAATAAATATATATATAAATATAAGTTTGTTATTATTATATATATATATTATATATATAGAGTATATATATATATATATATATATATATATATATAGTATATATATATACATATATATATATATATATATATATATATATACGTATATGATGATACGATATATTATTATATATTGATATTATTGAAGATACATATACATATTATACGTTATTATATATATTCATATATATATGTTACATTATTATTATATTATTATTACGTTATTATTATTATTATATATATATTATTATTATATATATACAACATATTAAATATATTATATATTACATATTATATATATATATTGTATTACATACATATTATTATTATTATTATTATTATTATTACTTATTACATATACATATTATTATTATTATTATTATATATTATATTATATTAGCATATATATTACTATTGGTTAATGTAATATTTATCATTATTACATATATACATATTACATATATTATTATTATTATTATTATTGTTATTGATATTATTATTACATTATTACATATTACAATTTATTGATATATTATATATATATATATACATATATATATATATATATATATATATATATATATATATATTATATATTTATATATATATATATATATATATATATATATATATTATATATATATATATATATATATATATATATATAATATATATAAATATATATAAAGATATATATATATATATATATATATATATATATATATATATATATATATATATATATATATATATAAAATTTCCCTATTATGAAATGGATTAACGAGTTATCATAGGGGTGAGAAAATCTTCAACTTATCCATTATGATTAAAATTACAAAATAAAATTATAAGACTATATTATAAGAACTATAGGAAAATAACATAATATATATATATATATATTACATATATATATATATATATATATATATATATATATATATATATATTATATATATATATATATATACATATATATATATACATATATATATTATTATTATTGTTATATATGTATATATATATATTATTAAGCATATATTATTATATTAATATATATATATTACATATATATATATACATATATATATATATTATATTATTATATATATACATATATATATATATTATATTACATATATATATATATATATATATATATATATTATTATTATATATATATATAAATATATATAAATATATATATATTAGGATTTAATAAAAATTAATGATTATTATCGAAACATCGATTACTCTTTGCCCCGATACATCGGATATTTTGGGGGCGATATTTTCTTAGGGCGATATCGATATTCGATATTTTCTTAACATCGAAAGCCGATATTCTTTTTAAAGTAGCCCTTTTAGGCCGGAAAAATAAAAATCTTTATCCCCTCCATAACTCCGTAAGTGATGAACTCTTTTCTTTTCCCTCCCATATTCCGTTCTTCGTTCGTTCCCCAATGTCGTGTATAAAATAAACCGAAAAATTAGGGTTTTAGATTTTTCGTCTTTTCGTGAAACCAAAAAATAGAGAGGGGAGGGCCTGGCTGATGGCACTACCACATAGTCAAATTGCCTTCTGAGTATTCACTAATCACCATTCAGTTATTCAGTGATCAAGTGGATAATGCGACCCAACAAAATTTTGGAATGAGAATGATAGTAAAAATGCTTTTCCTGCTATGTTTATGTTAGCAATGAAATATCTTTACTGTAAATGCGACGTCAGTCTCGTCAGAACGAACAGTATTATTATTAAACAATCAATGTTTACTCAAATGAAAGGAATAGATTGACTTCCGATCATATCAATCAGTTAGTCTTTTTAAGTGCACATCTATTTGATGTAACTTTTGTAATATATATATATATACATATATATATATATATATATATTATATTATATATATATATACATATATATATATACATATATATATATATATATATATATATATATATATATAATTAAAGGGTAAATAGGTTGAGTTACATTGAATAAAAGGAAAGGAATTAAAAATAGCTATCATATATAGTTTTATTTTCCTTTTTTCATGAAATATTTTATAATTTATTTATTTATTCTGAGACTGTTAAAGACTTTGCAGTCCACTCGAGAACAGCCTGATCCTGTGTGGACGAAGATAATCATTGCAGAAATCTAATACCGGAACAGAAACCCTGTGAGTTGGTTTACAGGTAACATACTGAGTACCGACTAGTCTAATCATCTACTGGCGATTACGACTGTTTCGCTTAAATATGTAATTAACTAAATTAACGATTTATAATAGCTATTACTAAAAGTTAGTATTTGGGGGGTACATCACTACAGCTTTTCTTATGATAGGTCGTCTGGCATCCAGTTCGAACTTCTTAAATATTTTATTTCTAAAATTTAAAAGATTTTCTTAAGATCCAGACTTCCAGAGTCGTCCCAGTATCAGTTGTCGTACCATCCAATTTAAATTAATTTCGTTGTTAGAATCAATGTTTATTTCGTACTTAAATAAGAAATCATTTTGAAGATTCCTAGCTTCATTAATACTTAATAGTTATTTTTCATTTATAATACGAAAAAAAAAGGTGATTTTTAAGATTATTGTTTAATTTCTGGTGCAACACGATTTTCAGATTTAATTTATTCACTCGTCCACAGAAAGTCAAAAACACCCCCAGTTCCCCAAGATCCAACATCAACGCTTTCTAGCACAAATTCAGTCTTCAGCCTCTTGGAGTTTGAAAGTTGGAAGACCTGAAGAGTGAAGATCCTTTTTCCATTTCTACCACTTTTTCTTCTGGGTCCATACAAGGTCTGCTTCATATTTATAAACCAAAGCCTGTCTTCCATATATATATATTACTACATACATATATACAGGCTATTATATTGGTTATTATTATTACATATTATTATTATTATTATTACACATATATATTATTATTATTACATATTACATATTCTTTACATATTACATTATTACAGAAGATAAAGAGTTAGATATATATTATTATTATTAATATTATTGGCATACATATATTATTGGCTATTACTATTGGCTACATTATTACATACATTATATATTATTATTATTATTATTATAAGTTATATATATATATATATATATATATATATATAAGTGGACAAAGTTACTAACGGCCACGTAACGGGAGATCAGATAAATTATATATATATATTAAGTTATATATATATGAAAGGCGTTATATATATATATATATATATATATATATATATGTTATATATATATATATATATGAGGTATATATATATATAAAAGATATATATAAGTATATATAGTTATATATATATATATAGTTAGGTTAGTATTAAACCGTAATACTGGCAAAATACTCCGCATAACAACTGCTCATTGTTTAAGAATGCAAATAAATCTGTTAACAACATTATCTGCCGTTGTAAAATAAAAACATCGTACATCCCTTAAATCTTTGTTATTTATTTTTTTACTTTGCTGTTAGTTTATAATTTATTTTTGTACTTTTCATTATTGTAATTCCTGCCCGATTCCAAAATGTATTCAATTTTAGTGTAGCTATCGTTGTTTTTAACTATGTGCGTCGCCTAATCTGGAGGATATATAATATAGTTATATATAGAGAAGAATATATAGCATATTATATATATATATATTAAGGCATATATATATATGCTATATTATATATATATGCTAGCTGGCTAAGGTTACATATATATAGGATTATATGTCAAATTATAATCGGATTATAATATATCAAATATCGATATATCGAATATCGATATTTTTTCTGGCGATATAATCGAAGTGGATATGATATTTTTAAAATATCGATATATCGATTTATCGATATTTTTGTGATATCGGCACTTAATATATATATATATATATATATATAGCATATATATATATATATATATATGAGCAGCATATATATATATATATATATATATATATATATATATATAGTATATATATATATATATATATATATATATATATATATATATATATATATATATATATATTTTACAGTTGTCACCACCGCTCACGGGCGAAGCCCTATTCAAGGAGGGGGTGTTAAACTCAACAGAAATTCAATTAACGTATATTACGCAGATGAGCACAGACGCGGGCTTTAAAATGAGTAAGATTAAATTGAGTAGGCAACACAGAAGATGGAAGAGAATTCCACAGAACAGAGGTGGCAGGTAAAGAAGGAAGCACCGCAGCGAACTAGTCTGGAGTTGCTAATATCAAGACAAAACTCATTTGCCGACACAGCACCCCTTGTGCTACGAGGGCGTCTTAAAGGTGGTGGAACGCGAGTGGAAAGTTCCCTCGAGCACTTGCCGCTACGGTACTTATAGAAAAGAGTTAAAGCACTTGTACTCTATACAAGGGCGGATAAGACCCTTGTTTAGCTGGAGTAACTGAGAAGAGGAAAAAAAAGTCTCGCACTCTAAACAGAACTCCCAGTTTCTTTGAGGCCGCCCTAGCAACCATTGTGATGTGAGGTTTCCAAGACATTTTTTTGTTTATGTTAAGGCCAAGGATGTTTATATTGTCAACAGGGGAGACGAGAG
>JABUQX010067752.1:0-26315 GCA_015478945.1 Trachelipus rathkii
TCGTTGCGTGAGCACGACCGCCATCCGCAAGCAAGCTGCTGATCGCCGACGGTCGAGCGCAAGAGTGCGCAAAAAACATATTTAATAAGCATAGAAATATATAACATAACTCCAACACGCAAGTTAAATATTAACATAAAACATTATAATTATCTCAGTAAAACGCTTTCATGCCCCCAAAAAAATTATAATATATAACGGTAAAAAATAAATTCCCCAATTCAGTCGATTATCAAGTAATAATTATCTTTGGTTAAATAAAAGTCTTTGAAAAAAGAGGAAATAGAAACAAGTTTTATATTAAAGCCATTAATATGGAAAAACAGAAATACAAACGTAACAAATGGTTTAGCATCAAATTTATTTAAATTATTAAATAGAAATTATATATATAAATACATAAATGAAAATAATATCACTCTCACATACCCCTTTTCTATTCTCAATATGTGTACAAAAAACATATAAGTCTTAACAGATATTGAAACATAATATATTTAAAAAAATCTCAAATGTATAATTTCTTACTAAAACAAAAGCTAAAATGCAGAGATCAAAGGAAATAAAACTAACACTTATTATTCTTATATACACAGCTACACAAAATGTCTCAATACTTTATGACTTGAAACACTTACCGGAGAAGTGTTGAAGATTAAAGACAGAATCAGTATAATAATTCACAGAACAAAATTATATCTCATCTTATAATAATAAATATTATAGAATATACTTATAATAATAATTAAAAATAAAAAAATATATATTAAATAATTTTAAAATATCAGATAATAATAACGTATATATTAAATGAAGAATATATAATATGTAAATTATTTTAAATATAAAATAAATTAAATATATATATAAGTAATCAAATTAAGTCCAGAAGGTAGGGTTAAACAAATCCAATCACATAATGACGCTTACATATAGACAACCAAAATGATCCTCGTGGGAAGTCGTAAAGTACTTAAGGGACCTACATAAGCAAAATCCTGGTCGGATGGGAAAATATGTGAAAATACAGGTTCTCACGAAATATGTTATAAAAGATAAGTTTCTTTCTATGAAAAACCGATAGATACTCATTTCTAGGTAATAAAAGAGATAGAGTAGCGTTAAAGGCTATAACGTACGGCTTCGAAAAATTCAAGATCAATTAGACAGTCAAAGCTACGGTTTGCCGAGGGAGTCCAGCTGATATCGAGACATTAAGAGATTGTCGAATAGACTGTGTAGAGATGACATGTGAATTATCAACTAAATAATAGTGCAGCATATTAATAAGTGCAAAACAATTTGAGAAACTATAATGAAAGCAAAGTTCAGATAACTATGTAAAAATCAACGTCAACGCTAACGATTACATATTTCTTCTGCATCTTGGGTAAGGCAGAAGATTCTTTACCACTACACAAACACCAAGCTGTGGGTCGAAAATCCTGTTGACATTGGTCCCACAAACCACGTAAATCGATGAATTGATTTTGTTATGTGAAAAAACAAAGAGTTAATCTTGAAGCTCTACTCCGCATGATCGTTACAACAAGCCCCACGATTTGTCACGTAAAGAAATGTACTTTCCAATTTACCAAGTATAACTTCATCAACACCCGCCATATAATTGCCTAGGATAGGAATAAGATCGGTTAGGTGAATGAGAGGAGAAATTGCAAGTACAGTAACCGAATAACCATCACTGCGATGAAAAGGAAATTACAAATTTTTATATGAGATACCCTCCATGCTATAATATCGTTACTAAACTCAATTATCACAAAGACCATTTTAAGTTTAATATGTCGAGACCTTCAACTAAACGTGAGATCAAGTTTATCCCTCTTAAGAAAATAATCCTCTCTCACAACCACAAAAGATGCATGTCAGCAAACCGGTTTAAGAGCTACCTAACGTACCCTAAAAGAGAATGTTATTTTTTTTTTTTTTTTTTTTTCTTACTCTATTGGTTTTATTTTTCTCTTGTAATATGGCCTTAGGCTTACATTTTTAACCATATTATTTTTTTTTTTTTTTTTTTTTTTTTTTTTTTTTTTGTTTTTTTTTTTTTTTTTTCTTCTTTCATAATATTCTTACCCAGGCTACGGCGTATTTGTTATGTTCGAATAACTAAAAGGAGGAATGATTGAATGAGGTATTGAAAACGATTCATATTAAGTAAAAATTTTTTGACTTAAATCAAGCTCTAAGCTGGTCACAAACCGGATTAGGTGGGAGCTTGGATGATGGCTGGGATTGGGATTGATTTATGTTTACTGATTAGAGGTATCGTAAAATGTAAATTTGTAAGTTTAAACTTAAAAGAGAAGAAATTGAATTAACAAAAAGCCATCTTAACATAAATGCAAGCCTTTCTTATGCATCATAGTGATCAGGTATCGAATCCAAGATGGACTTGGAAAATTTTATGTTGCCGTACTCCCCTGCTATTGTCTTGTGTCTGGTCTACAGATGTGGGAAAACCTTCTCTGTTATTAAACATTTTAAAAGAGTAGAGATTTCTCGAACAAAAGCCGTTAAAAAGAATTCTTCCATATGGTTGTTACACGTGTTTACCCAAAAAGTTTAAAGACTACAAGATTAATCCGAATTTCATGAAGGGTATGATGCAATAAAAGCCTCTCAATGTTTTACCGGCATAAAAATAATAATAATCCTTCCAGGATTTTTGATGCATAAATTGAATGAGGCTATAGCCGAAACTTAACAGTACTTCACATATTTAAACATCACAGTGTTTTATAACACAGAATATTTTCATCAGAAAATATAGAAGGTGTCCTTAAACACGCAGTATTTAATATGTTGGTCAAAAAGGGACATGAGTCAGGCGAATGTTGTGAGCCACACCAAATGTCCTACGCACGTAAAGATTCTTAAAAGTATATAGAGTTCAACAGTTCTATACCTATGGTATTACCTGTGACGCATCCTAGAACACGCATAGAGGGTACGCGTAAAAATCCTTACTAAGAGTTGAACATAAATAGCATACCTGAATAAGATACTTCTAGTAGCGGATTAAGAATTATTACCCTTAGAGAAATTTAAAACTCTGAAACTCTCTGAAAAAGTAAACTGAGCTGTGAGATGAAAAATTGATACAATGTTAGCTGAGTATGCCCTGAATCTAAAAAGGCAATGTTCTTTAAAGAGAGCTCAGACAGGTGAAGACGGTCGACACAGAAACATCATTATAAAAACTCTTCAAAAAATTAAGAAGTTAAAATAAAAAAAAGAAAAAAACTAAGACAAGAAAAAAGGGTTTCAGGTGTGTTTCTACCTTTACTCTTTTCCGTTATAGCCCTTTGATAACCAAGTGTTGCTCAAGATGAAGAAGGTAGCGGTTACCCTACATGCGATTATGAGACTTGAATAATAACACAGAAACTCTTTACTCTACAACAACAGCAAGACAACAACAGCAAACAGTCACAACAACAACAACAACAACAGCACAACAACAACAACAACACAAACATCACAAAAACAACAACAACAAAACAACAACAACAACAGGTCGAACAGTCTCAATCAGACATTCAACTGCGCAATGTATAACCCTTATCAACCATTGACTCAACAGCAGCCTTTGAGTTTATATGGACCCAGTTAAAACAGATAATATTAGAGAAGGGTCAACAAATATAAACGCTAATGTTAAACATTCATGAAAAAAGGAATCTATATATCAAAAATCATACAAAAATTAGTAGATTTAAAGTTTAAAATAAGAAGGAAGAACAACTCTAGTAAAGATTTGGTAGAATAAAACCTGTTTCCTCAAAGAATGAAAGCTTACACGAATGAAGAGTAAGAAAACCGGGTATAGCTCATACTAATATTTAAAAGAAGCACATGGGATGACCGGTCAAATAAAATCATTATTGACGAGAACAATACTGTGATCGAATATGTTGACTGATTCAATCCCCGTGAATAGGAAAGGCTCCCCAGTGACAGATGGAAACAGGACTCAAACAAGAACTTCAGACTATTAATTTTCAAAGAAGTTTAATCATGAATAAACAAAGATTAGCATTCTGATAATTTCCTCGACGCCCTAACGAGCAAGTCCTGCTGGTACTTTTCTTTTGCATCGGCCAGATTCAAAGTTGATAAATAAGGTACAACCGTCAAGAGGCGGGCGAAATAAGAAAACATCCATACAAGTACAAAAGGATTAGCGTGAGATTATTACAGTTTATTGGTTGTTATGATTTGTAATTAAAAATTATATAATTCTAATGTATCTTTCTGTATACCTTGCTAGTTTTTAGACTGTATTAAAAAATAGTTAATATTAATTGTAAAAATCAAAACCTCATAAAAAAAGACTCAATAAATTTCAGTAGATGAAACAAATTTCTATTGTAAATGTCATTGTGAATCATGGAGGCAAAGGAAGCGGTCGATAAAATTACTTTGATGTGAAACAGCCATACAGTTACGGAGGTTTTTCAAGGTTTGCTTCAAAGTTTCATCAAATTAGTAAAAAAGAATGAAAAAAAATATTAGAAGGTGAGGATGCTTTTACCTTACATAAACCTATACGAAAGATTTCCAACACGGAAACTATAGCCCACCATTTAGATAGCGTATGCAACTAGACTGACCGATATGATAAGAATACTAAATCTACAATGAGGGGTATCGGCTATATCTTTTGTGATAGATGGTATATTCAGATAACTTATGTCTAAGCAGTTTAGAACCAAAAAACAAGAGTTTGCTAAAGTTTTTAGTTAAAAAATAAAAATGAAAAATACCCATCATGCTGGAAGAATAAGGGTACCAGAATTTTTAGTTAACGGTTCAAGAATAGTACTTCGAGTAATTACGACAATAGGGTATTACAATACATTCAGTTAATAAAAGCCAGCATAGTCGTGAAGAGCTACAAAGAACCAAAAAACAGAGTTTGCATAAAGTTTTTACGATTAAAAAATATAAATATAGTAAAAGGACTTGGCTTGATGCTATACACGGTCTCCATCAGCGAAATTGGAAGCAAATACTTCATCATAGAATTAGTAGAAGGTGAGACTGCTTGTACTATCAACCCCAAGGGAAAAAGTAAAAGATAACACAGGCCAATCAAAAGAGAGTTCCAATTTGTAGCTTCAAATGGACAAGTCGGGAACAATCAGGTCAAGTCATTCCAAGTCATGCCAAGTTAAGCCAAAATCGTCTTTTCGACAATGGCGGGGAAAGACTTGTAGAAGATTTAGAACGGGAAAAAGGGGCGAGAAAGAAATCAGACGAATCCAGAGAAAGAGAATTTTTAATATCACTAAAAGTCATAGGTTGAAAACTGTAGAATAGTCCGTAGCATTAAGACTTAAGAGGTAAAAATAATACAGAGTTGTCAAAATGGGGTAGATACTGCAAAGTTTAACAGTATATACTAAAGCTATAGCGATATTAAAACATTGATCAATTTTACGTTGGGAAAGGAGGTGAGATTCATTTCATTAAACGCGCCTTCATTGGCTTCTATGGTCTACATCCGAAAAAATAAATACAGATAGACTACAGAGTTTGAACCCTATAATTTTGGCGATATATATGAAGCAGGATTAAGTAAAATAATCTCGATGTGGAAGAGAAAGTGCCCTCTTCATATTGCCGTACGAATACTTAGAAAGGTTGATATGTTAAAATTATAAAATTAAACCTTATGCAGCATCAAACGGAGGCACAATGAAATTCGTTGAAAATGATGTAATTAAGCCATGGCTCTCTATAAAGTCGGTTACCGAGGTGTTCATAAACTTCTGAAAAAATTGAAAGAAAGCTAAAATATATGATTAGTGGTTCTTGTTAATATCCGTTAGACGAAAGATAAGTGTTAATCAAAATTTAAAATCTCAGAGCATGTGAACCTGAAGAATAAGTATTTAGTTTTCCCGCGCCCAGGTTGGTTTTCGGAATTGTTTGTACTCAACAGTAACAATAGTGTCGGGAAATACATAGCAAACCACTTAAAGGACAATCGTTATATACGAACGATGGAAGAGTATGTACACACAAAATGACACCAAGACCTCATACACTTGTATGCTTGCCTAGTAAGATGTTTCTTCACCAAAGATCCTGTGGCCGATGTATTACAGATAGTATGATCAACAGTAGTGGGGAATATACTAAAAGCCTCTTTGTTAAGATAGTTCATTTCCCTAAAGGTAAAGCGAGTATAAACAGTTTCCTAATGTTCACTACTTACCCTTGAGTAAGACCCCACTGAGTTCGATTCGTATTATATAAGAGACTTTAGACAGTATGCGAAACATTCACAACCGGTTGAAAAGCGAGTGCGTAAAGTACATATAAGAAGGAAGCACCATATAATAATATAATAATACAGGAAGGAACCGAGTTCAGGGGTCAAAAAAATGCAGAGGCGTATGGTTTAGGTGGATTTTTGGCTTCTGTTCAGACAGCCATCCTTTAAGTCAGAGGTAAATATCTGCAACAAAGCACTAGGACAGGTATTGAATTCCAAGATATTAAGGAGCTGTCGATCCTCGAACGCGTAAAACGTCGAATTAAGCCGATGCTTCTGATGAAAGTAGGATGAGTTACGAAAAATACGACGTAAAGATACTGGTCCAAGGTGTAGTCGTGTAAAAACCTATAAAGAGGCATAGGAAAGGGGCATTAAAGAAAAAGTGTATTGAGCCTTTAATAATGATGCTGAATGGCAACTATTTTACATAATCAGTGACTAATTTGTTATAGTTGCTTAAGACTGAAGGGTATACGAGTAGCGTTTTACATGAGGATAAATGAATGGTAAGTCAAATAATTATAAAGAGAAAGTTTTGACGGTGTTGAGATTAGGGATGATGATTTGTGGATCAAATTATTTTACGATTAGCAAGATAAATAGCGATATAGGTTTAACATATTCGGCACTTCTGATCAATACTTGGACCGCTCGAATGTGTTTTTACATCTAAAGACAAGAGTAAACGAAGATAGTTCATGATCTACAGACCGAACACATAGTACCACCGAAACAAATTTTCCTGTATAAACGGTTTTTAATAAACCTTGAGGTTTTTTTAAATGAAACATCTCTAGGAGCATCGCTGCAAGTTACCCTTATCGAAGTTATATTGAAGACTTTATAAATTATTCCAAGATGCGAAGGAATCTCATGCTACCAAACATGGCTGGAATATATACAATTAATGAAGAGTAGGAGACAGCACGAACCCATCTGGTCAAACTAAAAATAACACCGTATGAAAGTTAAGGACGGCGTACTGGTGATGTACTCCTCCAGGAAAGAAACCTTCTTCTATCCCATCTGAGATACGGCGTATCAGGTGTAACTAGGCCTCACCGGAAATTTGCTTAATGGTTAACAGTTGCTCTTTAAGCAAACAACTGCGGCACCAGCGCAAGCCTATCTTTAAATTGACTGGAGCGTATCTGTAGTGTACGTAACGTGAGATTATATCTCCCATTAAAACATCATGGAAATAGAGAAATCTCTCTTTGGGCCGATACAGCGAATATTCCAAAACAGAAATGTGAGACCTAAAATTTTAGACTTTACCCAAGGGTTATCCGAGCATTAATAAGTAGCCTAACAAGTCAAATGGGAGCTACCTCAGATGGCAATGTGGATTAAACGGAATTGTATTCCGTTAGCTAAATTATAATCGCTGGTTCGACCCTTTACGTAAATTTTAGCCATTCGGCCTTAGAGGGGTCGAGTTACATGTGATGGTCAAAGCCTTACGGTCGTGATTATGAGAGATATGATGAAACTCCAGCCATGCCACGCCTGTTTTTAAAACGATTTATTGCCAACATAGGTAGTCATGCAGCGATACCGGTACCTGGTGTCTGATTCTCAAGGATAAGTTGAAAACAGTAAGTGATGGTTGCATAAGATCTTCAGTGCTGATCTCTTTCAGCTTGTACATGCTTATCATAGGCGAAAAGATATCCTAAAGAAAGGAACATAGGACTGAGTCTAAATTCTAGAAAACAACATCTCTTGAAAATCTCTGGTTTCTGGTGTATCTGGAAACCTCAATAATCATGAGATTGATAGAGACAACGAAATTAATGTGAATTATAATATGAATGAGGAAGACATAGTAAATATGCCTTCGGAAACGAAGAACGATTTTTAGGCGTATTCGCGTGTAATGAACTCTGTTCTTGTGAAAATTGGATACCGGATCTGATCTTCAACACTTCTCCCCGGAGTGTTTCAAGCAATGGACATTGGATATGCGGTATAAGAAAAATAATGTTGTTTATTCCCTTGACTTCCTGCATTTAGATTTTATGTTTAGTTATCATTATAACATCTTTTTAAAATATAATAATGTCAATAGTAGAGACCTTATGTTTTCGCTGTACAAACTATAGTTATTTTTAAGGTGTGTATAACTGGATTATTTCAATTGATAATTGTTTTTAAATAATGTTCTTAATGAAAATTGTAAATGATAGATTGATGCAAGAATTTATATAATGTTAACATTATGTATCTGGCTCTTTGTATGCAAGTGCGTTGAAAATAAATAAACATTGTTTTCTTTTCCCCTTTTTTTCTTTTAAAATTATTTATACCAAAGAAAAAATATACTGAATCAATTAGTGAATTTTTTGTAGCGTTTAGTAACATGAAAGCTTAAGAAATAAGTTACTATGTTAATGTAAAATTAGAACATTGGCTTGTGTTGGAGTTACATGTTTGATAAGTGAACGGAATTGGCAATTGTTTTGGGAGTCTGGCGCCGGCCGGACGCGCCTGCGTCCGAGGCGAGACTCCGACAACCCGGCCGTCGGTGCGCCTGCGGGCCGCCGCGACGCGCCGTTTCTCGCGGCGGATTGCACTGCTGGCCGCGCCTGCGGGCGCGGATACGCCAGCACCTGCCTGGGCGCCTGCGGCGCGCCCCCGCTAATCGACCATGAGCCTGAGAGATATCTTTCTTGCTGTATGAGGGATCCAAACACCTTTCAATAGTGAATCCTCCCTCAGACTCCTCCTCATTCTTCATTCTTCCTGCCTTTCCTCCTCTTCGTCTTCCTCCTTCTCCTTTCCTCCTTCTTTACTTTCTTTGCTTCTCCCTTTTCTTCTCTTCATTTTCTTTCCTTCTTTTTTTTCCAAAGGGGGACCTCCTCGCGGCAGGGTCCTGGACTCTGAAGTCCGAAGTCCGACTCCGACTTCCGTCCGCGACTTCGTCTCTGCAACCTTCCCCAGAGTTTTTAAGTCTTCTAACGATCATGTTTAATTTTTGTGGCAGCGTCTCCCCTTCCAGTGGAGGACGCAAGAGGATCGTGAAATCTCGTCTCCGACGGATTAGTTCATTAATATAGCTCACATTCAAATCTCCTTCAAGATACGTAAAGTCAACAGGGTTTTTCAGGAGAATGTGCCTTCGGCGCAGGGGGCAGTACAACCCCTAAGGTGACCTACAACGTCACCAAAAAACTCGTCTAGATTGTTAGCACATAAATAGAAAATTAGTACCAGTTTGAAGCGATACGTTAACCTAACCATATAGATATATATCGGTCTCAGAACCGGATGCGAAGAAGAAACCACGTTGGAATCCGAAGTAGGAGAGCGTAAAAAAACGATCCTATAGCGGGATCGTTTTTCGACTGTCAGATTCGATTTCGCTTCGGAAATCGCATCTTATCACCTTCCGACGTAATACTATAATAATAAAATGGATGTGTAATGCGCACGGCGCGCTCATCCGTGTCTGGTCGGTCAAACAGTACTTTTCGGTCTGTTTGACCCCCAAGTGGCTCGGTCGCCCAAGACGCTGTTAGGCCTAAACGCACCCATCGCAGATCATGCCAGAAGGCGTAGCGCAATATCAGCGTCCACGCTCGGGGGAGAAACCCCTCTATATACATCCTAGCAGACTTTGAGATTTAACACGGATTCGAGTTCTAACCATATATAGTATTATGATTCCAAGTTTGAAAGGCAATATCTTTTCCTTCATATGAAAAGGGTGTATGTGTATGCGCACACTCACCAACCCTGATTTAATGATATATATTATATATAATATCTTATTATATATGATATATACTTAATATATTATAATATATATTTATTATGGATGGCTGTTTCGCTTTCGGTTGCTGTTGTGCTATCTTTATAATATAATATATATATATATATATATATATATATTATATAATATATATCTGATAATTATATATAATATATATATGATATAAATATGATATATCTATATATATATATATATATATATATATATATTATATATATTATATGAGATACTATATATATATATATATTATATATATAGAATATTATATATATATATATATAATGTATATATATATATAAATATATATTAATATATATATATTACGGTAAGTATGGTTTATATATATTATATATATAGTTATATATATATACTATATATAATATATTATATATATATATAATATATAGATATAATATATATAATATAGTATAATATATATATATATTATATATAATATATATATATAATTATTATATATATATAATATAAATAATATAATATATATAATATATATAAATAATATATATATATATATATAAGTATATTATATAAATCATATTATTATAGATTATATAATAGTATATATATTATATATATAATCATATAATATATCTATAATATTATATATCATATAGTATATTTATTATATATATATATATATATATGTATTAATAATTATATATAGTTATATATATAATATACTAATATATATATACCGTATATAGTATATAGTAAAATATATATATATAAGAATAATATAATATAATATATATAGTATAATATATATATATAAATAATTATATATATAATATATATATATATATATATATAATTAAGTATAGTATATATTAATATTATATATATTATATATATATATATATATATAAGTTATATATATATATATAATAGATAATATATATAGTATATACTATATATATATTTAATATATATATATATATATATATACTATAATATATATATAATATATTATATATATCAATTATATATATATATATAAATAATATGATATATAATATATTATAATATATATATATAGTATATAGTTATAATATATATAGTATATTATATATATAATATAGATATATAATATATATATAATAATATATTATATATATTTATTAATATCATATTATATATATATATATATAATATATATATAATTATATAATATATATATATCTATATTATATATGTATATATTATATGATAATTATATATTATATATATATATATATTTATAATTTATACTATTATATATATATATATAATATAATATTTAATAGTATATATTATAGTGATATATATATATATAATATATATATATATATATGATATGATATAATATAATGATATTATATATATAATATATAGTATGATATTATATTATATATATATATATATATATATATATATAATATATATATATATATATTACCTAAAGAAGAGTTTTCGATTTTTTTCTGGTGAATCATGATTCTTAACTTTTGTTTCATTTATACGTAGTTTAAGTTTATATCTACGAGTATGACCTTCATATATTTATGTCCAAGAAAGTGTACTTAACTTTTATATTGTTTTGGTAACAGTATGTAGTTTAGTATGGAACATAAACTCCATACGTTGGCTCATACCTACGAGTGAAAGGAAAAACATACACCCGAAAATAATCTACCGCTCATTAATAATACGAAACATTATGAAAATGTATATTTATTATTCGTTCAGTGATAATTTATTATGAGGTTGGTCACATACACACTCAGGGATGCATGAGTTATAATAGAAACTTCAATTACAGTACACCGTATACCTGAGAAAAGGATCCGCCCTTGTGGTTTAGTATATTTTTTGGTTCACATAGTCTTGGCCTAGGGGCCAATATTATGACATTATTATTAATGTTATTTTATTATTATTAGTATTATCATATTATATTATTATTATTATTAGTATTATTATTATTATTATTCTTCTTATTATTATTTATTATTAATTATTATATCTATTATTTTATTTAAATATTATTATTGTCATATTATTATTTTATTATTATTATTAATGATATCTATTATATTATATTATTATTTATTCATTAATTATTATTATTGATGCATATCATGTATATTATCATCATTATCATGTATCATATCATATCAATTATCATTATCATTACATTATCATTATCATTATTATTAGTTAATTATTATTATTATTATTATGTAGTTTATTATCTATTATTTTATTATTGATATTATTATTATTATTTATTACAGACTGACAACAAGATTTTGCGGCAAAACATTTTGAAGGTCAATTTAATAGTACTTGTTGCCCTGATTCCGAATATGACGTCCGTTTTCCTAGATTGGCCGTCTAAGTTTTTGGATACAAGGGGTTGGGTCAGACAATGTGTTAATGCTGACTGAATTGGTTATGAATTCACAAAAAAAAAAAAAGCATCGAAAGATAAAAAAGAAAAAAGTTTAATGAGTATGTACCTAAAATGCTAATAGGTCAAAACATACAATTCAGTACAATGAAATCACAATTAAGGCATTACAGATCGCTTGTCTATATATTGTGTCTTTCTTGTGTGCGAGAAGGTGGACATCACGTTAAGCTCCAACAATAGTCTGCCATCAGTTGTAACCTCATTCTTCATGTGGGTATATTCTCCTCACTTTGAAGATCTGATGGACCTCTGCCCTTGTTTCCCCTGATATAATCTAGGATATCCGGAAATCCGTATCTAAGTGACTATGTAGAATAGAAATGAACTTTTATGCTCAGTTTAGCATTAAATTTTTGAAGCTCTGAAAGCATTTTTTCTGTACGAGTTCTATATATAGTGGCAGATTTAGGTGCCAAAAGCTTCCTGAACGAACAAGGACAAACTTCCAGGCAGTAGCTGCAATAGCAGTCATGGAATTATGCAATTTCATCCTGAAATCGAATTTGGCGAGATTTGTAGGGCCGGCTAAGATTCAGCCTTTATTTCTGCCAACTCAACTCCTGGAAGAAAATTCTGCAAATATTTGAAGAAAATTCATCATCTTTGTCTAGGGCCCTATCCAAATTGCTTCAGCAGTCCTAGTTGAATGTGGAGTGGGTGGGAAATAATTTTCCCTGTCGGAACCGTCATTGGTTCGTTTAATATGATTGGATGCACCTAACAGATTAATTTGTCAGTGCATTCATTTTCCCTATGCGCCATAAACTTTTTCCCAGTGTGCTGGTCTTCTTTCGCACTAATATCCCACAGAGCATATATGAAACAGGGACTTAGTAGTATTCGCTTTGCTGCCGTCAATGTAAGTATGTTGACCATCTCTTTCAACATCAACTGCATTATAGAAGCCTAACTGGAGTTCAGTATATATCTATGATTGCTGCAAGGATCATTCGTTATTTCCATATTCTCTGCTTTTCAGTTTGTTGAAGTGACCATTGGCATAGCGATGCATAACTATTTGTCCATTGCAGGATATCGAACACACAACTTCAGGCTCTTCTGTTGAACTATCATAAACAATCGCCAATCTTCTGGTCGGGTTTTAGGTAACCCCATTTGATGTAGGAGTCCAGGGATGGTTCCGACAGTATACTGTAAGGTTCTCTTCAATGAAATAATGGGAAGCAAGTACTGCTACCTCGTCTCTGTCCGAAAAAAAGCTGATTGTTACAGCAACATAACGCTCCTTAATATGTTCCTTTCTTTAGTTCCTAAGCTGCTAAGAGCTCAGGAATCATTTTGCTGGGGAGACTTGAGCTCCGACTAAAGTCAATTGATCTTCTTGTGCCTGGTAGAACTTCGGAGTGTAGAAGTACTTTTTCTCATATTCCCCCCCCACTGTACCACTCTTGCACGTGTGCAACGAAACTCTGAATATCTTACACATGACATTGCTAACGCTCTAGCGACTAAAAAATTATCGCTAAAACAAAGAACACTAAAAAATAAACTCATCACTTAACAAAGAAAACTACGATAGGAAAGCCATACATACAGTCAAGGAACATTAAGCCAAACAAAAGATATGCTGCAAAGAGAGAAACAAGAAACACAAAATTAATCAGTATTTATACTGAAAACTATGTTTAAATCAAAACCGCATAGGATCTTCACAAATCTAACATTGCTAGTCAAAAGTTAAAAATCACAACTGGTTAAAATTCATGAGAAGCTATGCAGTAAGCATAGTATGAAGGCAACTATGAAGTTAAAAACAAATACACCAAAGGTTAAATAACACTACTTGTACTCATCTATGTCTCTGACTTGTCTAAGCAGATAAGAAAAACCCTCAAATCAAATATGAGGAAGTTGCTACAAAGATCCGAGATGATCTGAGCAACATGGGCCATTTGGGACAAGAACTAAAAGAAACACAAACCTCTGATAAAGAAAAAAAACAATAATCCAACTGAAGGATATTTTTTTTGCAATCTGATATTCTGGAAGAAAAGCCCGATGTTAATCATCACAGAGAAAACCAAGAGATTTCACAAATAGTAAGATTAATGAGATTCTAATAATCTCAACAAATAAATGGAGAATACCATTAGATTTTTTTCAGATTTAGCTGCAAAAATACAAAATTAATCTATTGTTCATGCCATGATTCTAAACACAGAAGAAATACTTCAGTTACTGAAACATAAGCACATGGCAACCTAATTCAACCGTACAATCACAATCTAAGAAGACCATGATATATTTTGGAGAGCAAAAACAATAATAAACATCTGATCTACGCATTATTTGGGTGATGATGTGAAAGCCTGTACATCAATAATTCTTTTCTTAGGTGAAAATAATAGCTTTGTCTACAAATAAATAACCACTCGAAAGACAGCAATCAGCAATATGATAGATGAATCATGGAGTAAAGCTTATAACAAATGAAGTAGTTTTATACATAGGTAGTGGTCAATTTTTACTCTCATATGTCAGGATAGAGAGATATAGTTCTGGTGGTGTATTTATTCTATGTAAATAGATGATACCGTTGGTGTGGTGTACAGAAGCATATAGTGAATGAGTGGTTATGTTTTCAAGTATAATGTGTTTGTGGTCATCGATATATAATGCTCTCAGGAATTGTTATGATAAGTTGTGTGAGACTACATCTTACTTTGACTTAAGTCATGCTTATATATCATTTCGCATTGAGACAAAGTCACGAGAGAGTTTGATCCAGGGTAAGATTCCTATAGTCTAAATCGGATTATTGTAGAGCTCCGGATCCATCTCGCTCTGTACCGAGCGCACATCTACCTAGATATATAAATGGCTAAAAGAGGAGTGTGTTACATATTACAGAGTCTAGAGAGAGTGTGCTGTTGAGATTGAGTTGTGTTGTGTGATGCATGATTGTATTTGAGCATAGATGTTCCGCTCGTCGTCTCGCGACAGCTCCGTGTGCAATATAGAGGATGATGTGTGTAGGCAGAACCATTTGGCAGTTTCACTATGTATATCTGGGTCTGGAGAGTAAGATATATGTTGATACTAGGTCTCTCGCAGTGTAGAACAATACATATTATATAGTTGAAAGTGTCAGTCAGCTCGGTTCGTATATACTCAATATAAAAAGAGGTTCGTGAAGACACTCTGGTTTACTGTTAGGATTGAACATAGATTAAGCTAAAGAGATAACAAATGTATGAATAACTGAATCATTATAAGACCTATTTATGTATAAATTCACAATAGATATATAATTATATTATATTAATTAATACAATATAGTTACATAATAATAATAATAATAAATAATAATAATAATAATCACTATTACACTTATTTACACAAATAAAAGTGAAATACATATAATACAAAATATATATAGAGCAATAGATGTTTACTGTTTAAGGTAAAAACATATGTTAAGCCAGATTAGTAGCAAGGAGATTTGGGTAAAATAATTTTGGAGTATATTTAACCCTTCTCAATGTGTCAAAAGATATTGGGGAGAAAGTAGATAGAAATGCTTGTTGAATAGGATATTGTTTACGCATAGTGCAATGCATAGTACTCTCATTTGAAACTGAAAGAGTATATCCTAACAATCAAGTTAGTATTCTCCTACTGTCATAATGTTTGTCAAAAGCATGAGAGAGAAGCCATACAAAAGTCACATTTGTTTTAATATCAAACTACTTCATTTACTCGTCTAATATTCTTATAGTGTCAAAAGATATTAAGCTATATTGAATGAGTTCCATATTAGTCAGCCTTCCGCACTACACTTTGCTCATTTTATGGCTGCAATAAGACCTTACTCATATGTGAGCAGTATACTGCCACTGCATACTTATACAGAGTCATAATTATATATATCGGTTTTCGATAGAGTATTTGGTTATCATTAAAATACCCTCCCACTATTTTGGAGTCGGGATTTACCATGAGAATCTTAACCGTTTTCTCTCCATGTCATTATGCAGTTAAGAGAATGTCACCTGGTAGAGATTGCTATAATGTAGTGTTATCCCTCTCTAGCCAATATAGTTTTCGTATGCCACTTTAGCTTAAGCGGAGACTATAATTAGGGGAGGCTAACGGGTGCTACGTCAACGCGTTATTGAGTGTCTGTGACTTAATGTGTTAGTATGCTTTATGATCATAATTTAATAATATAATAATACCAATTAGAAATAAATGTGATTATAATAATAAATAAATAATAGTGATATAGCCATACCACTAGTAATACATTATTATATGACTAAGTAAATATAATTTAAATAACATAATTAGATAACATATCAACTTCAACATATTGGCTTCAAGGAGCAATCATTAAATGATTTTCAGTTATTGAAGCTGCAGCATTAAAACATTTTGTTGTTAGTGTTCTCTCTAACTATGTAAAAGCGAGATTGGTCGGGAGGGATGTGGCTGAGGTGGCTCGTTCTTTTAACTCTAATGCACAGTCTGAGCCTAGGGTAAAGGTTAGAAACCTATTTCTAGAATTATTTTCTTCACGATATACCCTCCTCTTTATCTCTTGTAGTATATATTGAAATTGCTGTATGTCTTCTTTTCAGCCTTTTAAGGGAAATTTAAGAGCATTGACGTTATTTTAAATTATTTTAGCTTTCCAAGATATATGTTTTTCCTCACTATTAATTAGCACAATGCCTGAATTGATCAGAATGAGTAATAAAGAACAATGTAAGCTTTTTTGTCATTGAATTTTGCTGTTTGGAATAATAGGTGTTTGTATTCCTTATATTTTCTCACTTTTAGAACACCTTGAACGTTTGTCATTATAATAATATAATCGCTCACTCACCACTATATATACAATTAACCAACCGGCAATCATCAACTCAAACCTACACTCATTACGATCGTAACTCAACGATAGTCACACAGCAATAATCAACATATCAAATTCCAATCTTCAGTTTATATTCTTGCTTTAAATAACAACTGCAACACAAACAAATAACAAAATGTATAGCGAAGAGTTGAGCATTTACACTATATATGTCAACACGATATATTGTATCATCTATCCAACCAATATGACTCTCAAGTTTCTGAGAGCTTTCAATTAAATTCTGGTCAAGACAGTACACTAAAATGGCCACACTTTTTTCACAACACAAAAATCATAACATAAGAGGGGAATAGGACAATTTTAGTTTATGGGTTACGCTGAGCCCAAACATATGACTCTTAATCTATTCTTATAAGGATACTAATATAGAATCAAATTAGATGTATACAAAATTATACTGAATGCAATAAGATTACGCTACGAGGAGATAGAGGAAAAGTTTTATGTGGTTTCGTGTGAAATTCGAGAGAGTATGTGATTATTAATCCTTGCGAGACTTTTCTCTTCGAATATTATTCCTGGGAGAGTTTTATACTCGACTTTTTTAATGTTCTCTCCTTTATAGTTCTGTCTTCAGTGAAGTAAATGAATTCGATTCTAGAAAAACGAGTACGAATAAGAGATTCATTTAAATGAGCGCTCTCTACTTAAGAAACTTAACGCACAATACCAGAACAACATATGGATTAATAGTGCTTTTTTCAGCTTTATAGTTTCAAAAAACATACAACTGCATTAATTTTCATTCCTAACATTTCTAAAAACTAAAAGAGTATAATATATTGAATAACGTATTCCTTTTTTTATCAGGTTATAATTTATGGTAATTCAATATAATAGCAATTAAATGATTCAACATTTTGTCAATTAATAAAGATCCTTAACATTAGTTTACTTTGATCTTATTAAAGAGAAAAACAATAAAGCTCTAAAATATATAACTGTAATAAGTTTGTTTGTAGGGGTTATGTTCATACCAAATCCACAGACTCTCTTGAAATGTGTAACCTCGTAGTGCCCACTAACAGAATAAACAATCTTATTTTAGAGTTATCGAGAGTGAATGATGAATCCTTAATCATGTTAGGGATGGGCATAGGAGAACCAAGAGTGGGTGGGTTTTTTTTACAGTTATCACTTAGAATTTATTCTTGCTATAATTCTGACTATTGACATCCTCTCAAGGCATTTATATACTTGAGATTTTATCTGTGTACTTTTTTAAGCTAAGATAAAATATGCACGACACAAATTTTTTTTACCTCGGTCAAATCCAAACATACACTTTAGATCCTCTTAATACTATATATGACACATATAACCACAACATATATTAAAAGCGAAACAAATAAAATTCCAAAGTTATATCCGTTTTTTTAACATAAAGTTTGAAACAACTGAAATTTTGCAAGAAAATTAGGTTTAAATTAGTGATGGTTTTGAAACTCTGATGTAAAATTTATTAGAAAATACATAATAAAACATAACTGTGTTGTTATTCTATCTAAGCTTTTTTAATAAAGAAAACGAGATTTGAAAATAAGAAATGCACATCAGCCACTTGCTACTATTATACGAATGTTTAAACTTGTTTCAAACTTCACCATTCTTTATTTCTACAATCCCTTTAAGTTCGGTCGCATCGATTTAACAATTATAGGCACCCAGGGCCTCCAGATCACTTATTTGAGAGCCGGTTGTCATGTGCCGACGCCAACTATTCGTTTCTTGCTTATACCACTTTCTCTAATCTTTCTCCATTCTACGTATTTCCGCCTCCATAACTACTTCTCCTTCTTTATTTAATTCTCAAATTATGCCTCAAGCAATTCTTCATTTTCCTCTTGAGCCTCTCTAGCCATATATTGTGTTTATCTACATTCATCTTAATGTCATTAAACTCTCTGTTATTATAAGACTTATATCTTTTTATTCTCAGTAGGCATCCTTTGAAATCCTTTATTTTACCGAATTTTTCCTTATTCTCCAAACAATCGTAAGCAAATAAGCCATCGTGTCCATTACCTCCGGAGGGGTTCCAAACATTCCAGGAAAATTTCTTCTTCATTCCCTCATTCTCTGATCCTTCCTGAACCACTATCTCCTTTCTCAGAAAGACTTTCTCTTCTCCTTATTCCTTAGATTATCCCTTCATTATCTTAATTATATCTGCACACATGCCAACGTTACTTTAAATAAAAGTAAGCGTCAGAGCTCCTGCCTCGGTGTGGCGGAGTTTCCCTATTAAATCCTTAATATATTTTCTTCCTTTGTTTTCTTTCCTTAGTCATCAGTGATACTCCACTTCACTTCCTCATTAATTAAATATCTCTCCTCCTTAAAACATCTCCTTCTTTCTCTTACGCATATCTACCCTCTCCACCTCAGGAACTGCTAGTGTTGCAATCACCCGTTTACTTGAGAAGACTATAAAAATTGTTCTCTACATCAAACGTGGGAAGGTATTTTAACTATCGCTATAGCTAGTTTCCTCCTCCCATCGTTGTTCAATTTAATCTCGCTCTGAATGGGATTTTTTAAGCACAGACAACATGTAAAAAATAATTGTTAAAGAGGATAGTATTCAATACTCACGGCTACTCTAATCGGTTGAGTTATTTTTCTTCTTAAAGTTCATTTTCAAATTCCACTGCGGCCCTATGTAGGTAAACACTGCGAGACAATGCGGTGGGTCGATCTATTGTGAGCAAAAAAACTATAATTCTTAAAACACTCTACCAAATCACCATAATATCGTTAGTTTATGTACTAAATTCCCTTTCTTCTCTTTTGTTTACTATACTTATTTTCTTATTCAGGCTCGACTTTGTATAAAAATCTCATAATTTTTATCTCTTGTTAATTGTCTATTTCATTATTTATAATTTTATTATATTAAAATCTTACTCCTTTATTTATATATTTTTTCTTTTTTTCTCTCTTTTATATTTTATTTTTTTATTATTTTATCTCTTTTAGGTTATATTTGTTTCTAAAATATTATTAATATATTTATCAATTTTTTATTTTTTTATGTTTTATTTATTTATATTTATTATTTTTTCTATATTTGATTATTGAGGCGGGAGAGGATAAAGCTTGGCACTATTGGGGGTTTCCAGACACGTGTTAAGACTGAATTGGTATCCACACAAGTATTCATCAAGGAATGGCTCTAAATCTGTCATGCTCTGTACCCAAAGTTGCCTAGAGTTCCATTGGGAAATCCTCATTTATCCAGGATACATCTATGGTCATTTCTACTCAGGATTATTAAAGCTCAACTAAGTTGCCAGTCACACCAAACTCAATATGCACAGAATTTTAATACATGTCATAGCATTTTTTCATAAGATATGATGCAAATTTAATTCTAGACAGCGGACTTCAGTGTAATAATATTGTATTAAAAATAGTTTGTAATTTTAGAGTGAATTGTTTTGCTAGTTGAAACTTGTTTTTCGGGACTCATTTTTGAAACCTAAGTTTTGATTGGTCGTCGTGTTCAGCCAAATACTAGTGATATATCTAAATAATTATATATAATTATATGTTATTTTATTATTATTAAATCTTATACATTATTAGTATTCCTGTTCATTATTTTAATTCAATAACATAAGTAATTATTAATTAGTATAATTATTATTTATATATTTAATCTAAAAGCTTGAAAGGATATAACTTTAAAGTTCAATCTTTATAGGTGTGTTCTTCAATTTATTAGTTACTATTTATATATAATAATATATACAAGTTAAAAGAGGTTTATATCTGATTTCCACATTCTAACTATAATTTTAATTATATCTATGAATAAGCGACACAAATATATATAAATTTATATATTAAGAATTCATATTTTGTAATTTTAAAGGAAAATTATGTTATTACTACTTGAGAACAACTAAGAAGTTCGATTATGTACAGAAATTATAATATTACCATTTATCTGTCTTTTTCATTATAATGTTTATATAGTATATTCTATTCTTATGTTCTGTTCGATAAATTATGCCCTGATCAAGTATGATACACAAATTTAATAACATTATATTATAAATTAACTATTTTACAGAATTGTGATTGGATGGTCAAACGTAATCTAAATTACAAAGATTCTGTATATAACTAGTAAAATTTATATCGAATTATATTTATTTGACGTAATGTAGAACAAATTTCGGGGATTATTAATTTAATCACATTTATAACATATTGTCGTCAGCTGCTTGAGATTCCTACTATTGTCTGAATCAATTTATTATTATTGTAATAATGATTGGTGCATATTTTTTTTAAATATTTACGCATTTATCATCATAAAGATTTTATTTTATTAAAAAGTATTTGTTTATCGTATATGTTTATTTTAAGTATATTCCATGGCATTATAGTTTTCTGATATTGTATTAAAAAAGTGTTTTATTTTCTTGTAAAGCTAATGGTTTTCCTTGTATTTCCAAACTATAACTACATACAACTGATAATAGTATGTTTATTCGTTTATTTAATATAATTATAATGACATGTATTTTGCCTTTATTTAATATAAAATTTTTATTATATATCAAAAGCATCGTCTGTGATAATTCAAAGCGCCAGAATTTTGTCGCAAGTTGCATCCACGCCTCGAGGTCTGCAGTGTTGCTGGAGTAATAAAATTAAAGATCCGGCTATATTCACTATGGCAGGTAAGGGTTTTTATTTATTGAAGTGTATTTATCGAAGTATGGTACAGGTTAGATTTCTTTGCTAATACAAATATAACAAACGTTTAACGATTGAAAATTTCGAGTCTATTATTTAAACACCATGAATCAGGGCCGGGATTGACCATATGTTGAAAAAAGATACACATTTATTAAATAATTATGTAGGAAAACTAATGCTATTGTCGATTTTAATACTTTAATTGGCACTCAAATACTTTCCTATATGCATCTAGAACAACAAGCTGTTATTTATTCACAGCTGATACTGAGCATTCACATTTGTTAACACACTGATAAATATCTCAGATTGTTTTGCTGTAATTAATATTAGAAACCATTTAATATTTATACATAGTAAAATGATAATTTTATTCTTTTGCTCATAATAGAATACAGTCCTACAGTATCCATATATTTTTATGTACATTCAATATATTTTTGACTTTATTTATATATATATGATTATTGAGTAATAAAAGAAAGCCCTAAGATATATTAATTATGGTTAGTGATTTATATATTATATATTATAATATATACTAATTATATACTATATATATTTAATATAATTAATATATATATATATATATATATATATATATATATTAATTAACAATAATATAGATATATTATTATTAGTTATAGATTATATAAAGGATAATTTCGATATTGATTTTAATAACTCTACAGAATATCAATCTTATATATTAACTTCTAAGAAGTTAGGATATTATCGAATAAGATATATCTACTAGAGACACAGTTATATTGTATATAATAAGAGGAGTAGTTGATAGTAGTTGATTACATTATATAGATAGCATCAATACTATTTAAATTTATTATAATATTATACGTACACCTACCTCATTAATAACTCGATAAATTTTATAAATACTAGTTATAGTTAGGGCATTAATTAAACGAGCTAGAGAGATATGAATATATTCCACATAGTACATTCATTAAGAGGTTACTTAACAGACTAAGGATGATGCAAAAGAGTTATGAGAATTACGTAAGTTTTTATATAGAGAGTGATATTGGTCTAATAATATACTCAACGTAGATGCAAGATTATATGAGTAATTTATTTATTAACATATAGTATAAATGACTTAATATACACGTAGGTGAGATTGTTAGTCATAAATAATTAAGATATTTACACGATAGAGTTAATATAAATTAGTATTTATGAGTAATAAAATTTATATACAAAAATTTATTGATAAAGGCCATGTTTGTGTTGATATTCTATATTATTTTATTTTTAGAGTATACAATTAAAATATTTATATATATTATTAATTTAATATTATTATATATATATTATATATATATATATATATAATATATTATATTAATATATATAATATTAATATATATATATATATAATATATATTTAAATATATATATAATTTAATATATACTATATATTATATATATATGTTAGTAGTTATGATATTTAGGTAATCTGATATTTGCCGAGTGCAGCTCAATGAATATATCGTGAAAACCTACCGGAGAGACAATACGCGGACTTACATGTACGCATAGGAATTATATAAACACCTGTAGATTTTTATTTATGAATATAATATATTATACTAAAATAAATTGTTATAAAAAATACAATACTTCTTTGACTATATAGTACTGAAGGTTCTATATTTGCAGTGGCGCACTCGCCGCGGTCGAGTAAGCGACATACCCGCACGGAGAGCCCATTCGGCTACATGTTCATAAGATCTATATAAAACCGCAGTTTGTAAGGACACACAGTACATCTGTCATCGTAATTTTTTTAAATATAAAAGATATTTATTCTACAGAGAGTGATATAGCTCAAAAACGCAGTCGTGTCTCCTCTCTCTGAGTATTTCCAAAGGCGTGGTTTTTCACTCTTCTCTCTTAATATCATTTTGAGCGATTAGAGTGAAATATTCCTACCTTAAAAGTACTTAAAGAACACTTGGATTTTCACAAAAGGTGGATGCATCAAAAACGGGTTCATTCACTGATAACAAAAGTATTATAGCACGACGCAAGAAATAAAAAATAGAGAAAGTACTCTCTAGACAATAAAGAAGTAAAGAACTTCGGTCAACGTGAAATCAACGTGTTTCACTAAAGGTAACTCACTTACAGTGTACGAGCATCATAAGTTTGCTGGAGTTTTTAAAGTTTAACTATTGCATTCTAATATTGCACAGGCCGTAAATACTCATTAAAAAACAGGAGGCCTGAATTTCCAACTAGATACACCGAGTATCAGAATGTTTTAGAAAGACTAACACTCCTGGAGTAAATATTACGCTAGAATTGGAACGCTACTGATCACGAACGAGAGACCTGGGCGGCGAGAATGAGATTTTGTATCTTATGAGATACGTTGGAAGAGTAAAGGTTTTAATGACAAAAATATAATTTATTATCTTATAACCAATGCGAACAATTAAAAAATCTTTCTAGGGAAGTTATGAACTAGTAAGAAAGCTTATATATAAAAAACTACATAAAAACGGCTCACCTTACTCTCAGTCATACTTCTTATCACCTGAAGTGCTTGATAAAGGACAAGTTTTATTTTTGGACATAATTTCTACCTATCATAATGAATTATTTGAGCTCATTAGGTAGGAGCACAGTCGTATTTGCTAAAGCTTTTCAAAGGCTGAAAGTGATAAATGTATCAAAAAAAGTAAATAGTGATTAGACATTTCTGAATTACTTATATCACTATCTCTAAAATTGTATTCTATGATATATGCATGTTAAGGTTTAATATAGAGTATATTATAATGTTTAATTTACGTGAGCCCCCTGTCAATAATAAGTTCGAGATATATTGAGAATATACAATGTTTTAGTTGTAAGTTATATAAAAACACTCGTGTTTGTGAAATTTGTTCTTTATGCGTATGTGGTAGGGAAATTGATATCAAACAAACTGTTAATGCATCACATCTAGCATATAACTCAGATTTGAAATAGAGAAACACTGAGGAATTTAATATTAATATAAGATAATTTAATCATCTTTATGCTCTTATAAATATATATAACGAGAGGAAGAGATACAAACTATATATATTATTATTAAATATTATATAAAAAATATAATATTAGAGTTAATAGAATAAAAGGCATTAAGGATAATTGCAAAATTGGTAGCGGAGCGAAAAAATATGTGGGTATCCGGAATTGCACCATATTTTTTCATCTGTTTCTGATTGTTCTTTCTATAAGGGAAAACCACTGATTCCCCCGTGAACTCTCGTGTAAATTTATCTGATTGGCTAGATACCGTGAATTTCTTGTAATCTAGATAACTAAAACGGTAAATAAATTAATGGTAACTTAACGGTATATAAGTATTAGCATTTAATAATAAAATTCTATATTAATATAAATATTATTAAAAAAATAAAGTTTGTAAAAAACATATAGACATATTTATCAATTAAACTATACCTAATGAGCAATACTAATAAATAACAATACTACAATAATAACAATAAAAAGGATATATATGAGAGAGAGAGAGTGAGAAGTATAGCACAAACGATTATCAATAGATTAATACGTATATATATCTCTATACAACTAACCTATTTATATAATTATATATTATATATATATATAATATATAATATATATACTATATATTAATCATATATATATATATATATAATATAAGCTATATCATATATACTATATATTATATCATATATATATTATAATAGTATATATAGCACGAATAAACCTAAAATATATATAGAGCCACTCTTAAAATTGGAGCTCTCGCACGTTAGAATATATTTAATTGATATTTCTATTAATCAAAAATAAATAAAATATAAGAACTGAAAACTTTCGCAAAATAATTTTTGGTATTAACGAAATTTGGTAAAGGAGTGACTTTTTATCCGATGTAATAAGTGACTACACATGTAAAGCGATCAATATATATTACATATTTGTTAATTTGTTTTTTAGTATACAACAAATTTAAACTAATGGCTACATCTAAACGCTTTAAAATCCTAACAGAAAAGGGACCCACAGTCCTTGCAAGGCCAGGTGATGAAAGGAGATTTACCGTCGTCTGATAAAGCCCCTCAGGAGATGAGTCAGT
>JABUQX010067753.1:0-49017 GCA_015478945.1 Trachelipus rathkii
ATTATTTCTATTTTATAGGTGACTTGATATTATTTATTTATTTTTATGATAGGTTTTGATAGTTTTATATTAATGATGATTGGTTATATATTTTTTTTGTTATGAGTATTATTTGATTAAGTTTCAAACTTATATTAGTCAATATTATAATTATTTATTTTAAATACATATAACTTTCATTAATATATTTACTAGAATCTATCCAATAAAAAAAATTAATACTTTTTATATTATTCGTTATAATATATCTATATTGTTATGGATTTAGGTTAGGTAATTAGGGGCTAACAAATTTTAGTCTGTAATTGTGGTATTAAGGTCTAGGGTTAGGATTATCTTTATTAGGGTATGCACTTGTGTGATATCAGTCAAACTATGTATAAGCCACAGACTTGTTATTATCGTGAGTATTGTATATATTGTTATATTTTATTCGTTTAATTACATATATATAAGTAGACCTGATACGCAATAGGTCAGAACTGTTACTATATTAGCTGATATTTAATATTACTTAATAGTTTATGTTAATTTAATATATAATCCAATAGCTCATAGCTTTGTTTAGTACCAATAGCTATCCGTGTAAAGCACCTTGAAGGTGTTGACTGGCGCGATACTTACTGGTTTTGGGGTCAGAGCTGAGTGCTGGTGGACAGGGTAAGATTGGTGAAGAACAAGTGGTTTAGAAGTGGCATAGAATGTGTGGATTTTCTTTATTAATCGCTGTTCAGAAATTGGAGAGAAGGAGGAGAGATAAATACTGTAATTTTTTGGGATTTAGAATTAGGGTTATTGATATGCTATAATAGGGGGCTTGTAGGCGGAATATGATTTATGGTGTTGGGTGATTGGCATTCTCGTAGTGCATGGTATCAAAGAGTATGACCGCTGTCGATAGATGTGTAAGATTAATGGAGCTTTTTAGTGGTTTGGTTTATATTATGTGCCGATGAGAGGGATGTGATTAGGTTCTGTTATCCTTTACATTTTGTTCATAATGGATAGGGGTTTTATGGGAGTATGAGGTGGGGGGGTGAGGGGTGAGTTGGTCGTAGATGATGGGTGTGCAATAGAGGGATGGTGTGTGCGATGAGGTCAATGCCTTATATCAACTCAAATTTTTATGTTGGGATGATTGTGGTAATTTTGTGTGGTGCAAATCTGAAAGGTTTTGGAGGTGGTAGATATTGGCAGGGTGTGTATAGGAGGGGTTTGAGTAAATGTAGGTTAGTATGTTTATGGTGGACAGTCTAGTGTAGTATGTTGGATGGTTGAGGATTGGTAGGTTACTATTTAGTATGGGCTATGTGGATGAAGGGAATGGATGGTGGTGTGAGGAAGTTGTGAATGGTAGGAAGGTGTGGAGCTTAATCTAATGGATCGTTGTATGTAATGGAGTAATTTTTGAGTGCGTAGGTTTTTGAGGTATATTGTTCTGTGTTAATGATTTAGTAAAGCTATGGTCTGGAATAGATGGTATGATCTAAGTAAATGTGTTGTGGTGTAGATATTATGGGTGTTTTTAGGTTGTGCAGGACTTGTTTAAGTAAGGAAAATTGATGCTTATGTGAATTGGTGGCTGGAGTGAGAAGCGGTAAAATGGAGTTCATATGACAAGTTATATCTAGATTAGTTTGGTTGATGGAAATGGATTGGATGATTTGTTGAAGTTAAGGGATGTTCCAGTGCATGAGTTTGTGGTGGTAAATGACTCTGACCAGTGGCGATGAGAAACGTTTGATAGTCCGTAAGGATTGGGGAAGGATAAGTTGTTTGTGAGGAATAAGAGAAGGTGGGTGATGATTGAGTGTGATATTGTGTGAGGTTATTTATAAGGGGGATATGGTTGTCAACCATTATGGACAAAAAACGAGGTTGAACCTTAATTGTGAGGTCATGAAGGTTTTGTAGTTCAATCTCTGTTTGGATTTCTTATGCGCGTTTTTTCAGTTTGAGAGTTTTTTGTCAATTATGATATAAAGAGGCATAGGATAAGCCTGGGTTTATTTCCAACTTGTGTCTGCTTTCAGTTACTTATTTGTGAGATTATTTGTGTGCTGCTATGCACTCTCAGTGCTTATCCTTGATCTTTTGGGGAGAGGTAGGGTATTACTATATCTATTTAGTAAGGCATTTATATAATAATAGTGTATCGTATATATGTATATATTGGATCTGATATTTAATACTAAATGTATTTTAAGAGAATTTAATAAGCAGAATAATAATAGAAATTTAGTAATATAAAAACTATTTAAATTTAATTATTAATGTTTTCATAGAGATATGATAATTTATTTATGCGAAATTTTTGTTTTTGTAAGGGTGCTTGAGGTGTACTTACTTCTTGCTCTATCCTTAGTCTTTGAAGGAAGACTCAGATTTCATAATTAAGTACAATGTTTAAGTAATGGAAAAAGCGAGGCTCCCCAGATTTCTCTCGAAATTTCGAATATTTTGTTATAAATTTAATAAATTATTATGTTTAGTAAATCAAAGTTACAAAGTATTTTATATTACTATGGATTCTTTATAAATTTTAAGAGAAATTTAAAAGCAGAATAATAATAGAAACTTTAATTGAATGCTTTTTTTCCCTACTAATGGGCCATATGTATTTATTAAATGATTTAATTTGAAAAGAAGTCCCGGATTGGTAGTTCATTTACTTGTTTTGTAAAGCTTAGATCGTTCATTAAGATAAGCTCAAAAGGGTGTAAAATTATCAATATTACTTATTAGAAATATTTATCCAAAATATTTTTTACTTTTGGTAAATAGATTTAAGAAAATGTAGACTTTCCTTAGGTTCCTAACCTGCGTGCAGTCAGATATTTGGTAAGTTTTTTTTTTTGGACATCTGCCATAACCTTGCGAATTTGACTAGGCTCCCGGTACGATTTTGGAGCGGATATTTTGAAAAATTTGAACCTTGCTATAGCTGGTTCAATATAATATATTCTTTTAATTTAGAGATATATTTTCCTTATGTGAAAATTCAATGTAAGGGTGCCAGTAAGTTTTTAATTGCATTTTTGTTAGTATTTTTTCATGAATTACAAATATGTGTGTATGTGTTATTTTTAAGGTTTTAATAGAATTTATATTGTTGTTTTAGGCTATGTAAAATACTTTTGGTCTATATTGTCCTGGTTTTTCTGGGAATATTTGTCCCTGTCGCGTATATAAATTCCAGTAATTTTTTTATTCGGCATGTAAAATATCAATAAGCGTTAAAATATGTAGAGAAATGAATATTTATTGTTATATTATTAATTTATGTAGTATATATATAGTAAATTTATACCGTTTTTTATTAGGTATTAAGTATTGTGAATGCTCATCTTCTGATAGTAACTAGAGAACCGCAGTATAGACAGAAAAATTTCTTCTTATTGGAGATATGAGAGTTTGTATCAGACGCTTTTGATAGGGGATTGATGTAGTCGAAGATGCAGGGTGATAGACCAGTGTATAATGAGCATGAAGAATCCTCATTACAGTATTGGACTGGTCGTGTTGAGTTGACGTTTTTGAGTTATCTTTCTTGGTATCAAATGTTCATAATTACTTTCCTAGCATAAATAAGGGTGTTTTTGTAATGTGGTGATACATAAAGTTCAATGTTGGTATATTTTTGCAATAGTTTCGTCGTAAGTTTTGGGCCTATAAATTTTTCATTCAGATGTCGCATACAATGTGGAGTTAAAGATTTTATGGGGAAGATTATATCGAAATTGTCGTTCTCAAATTGGGTATGGAGAATATGATATATTTGAGGATTTAGAATTAAAAAGTGGGTTTAGTGATGAAATGGATTGTATTGTCTATTAGAAGTGTCAATAAAGGATAGGTAGATAATTAGGCTATACAAATCATGCATGTCATATGGAATGTAGCTGAAGTGTGTTGTCTGTCAAAAGTTATTATTTCATATTCTCCAATAAAGCAATTGTGGTTAAATTTATGTAATGTGACTTTTAAAGTGATACAAGAGCGTATTTTTTAATAATATTTGATTGCTTGACATTTGCAGGGTTTATTTATTAATGCAGTGATTTGGGGTTCATAGCCTTACCTCGCATTTACTTTAGGACTAGCCCACATTTGCTAACACATGATATAAGATAATTTTCTGATCCCTGTATGTGCAGAGTCACATAGACCATTCCACAGAATGGAAAAGTGAAATGACTATATAATAAAAGCATATTCAGCTAAAATAATCTTGGTAATATGTAAAGTAATGCGTGATATATTCGCTGTTTATGTATCCTTGTACTGATTTATTATATTTGATATTAGACTATTAATGAATTTATTTTTTAATTTATTACAGTATTTTAAAGATGAATTACTAACCTAAAGTACCGGTCTCTGTTGCTAGTATTGATTTATTGATTGAGATGGTTATTAAATGTCTAGGTTTTATAAGTCTGTGAGGTCTAATATTTAATCGTTTGCTATATTATATTATTTCTTATCTCTTTTAAACCTAGAATATATGCGTATATGTTTTTTCGATGAGCGAGTCATTTTATTGTGTTTGTACATTTGAGGAGTATTGTTGCCTTAATGTTACCTGCTTTTTGTAATTGTAAATTATATTGAAGTTGTTATTTATACAAAGATGGTTTAATTATTCAAAATATTTTTTGTTTGGTAAATAAGATTCCTAGAGGGCCCTTTAGTCATAAAGTGCTGAGTGGGCCTTTAATTGTCCACTATATTATAGTGCTATGTTAAATAATGTCATAAAAATTTTATGATTAGGTTTCGAAATTAAGATTTTTTGGAGGAAAAATGATGTTTTTAGGGTAAAATATACTGAAATTTGTTTCAAGTTTTCAAGTTTTCAAGTTGTGTAAAAGAAGGGGTTTAAAATTATATGTAGATAAAAGTTTAGATTCGGATTTTACTTTATTTCCTTTTTATGTGATTTACATTTTCAGTTATTTCATAATGGCCACGAATTGTGGAACCAGGTCTTATGATTTTATAATATATTGTATTTGTATTTTTTACTATAAAAAATGACTTTGTATAAACTTGGATTTTGAAAGTGACTCATTTCTGATTGAGTTTGATCTGTTTAAAAGTGGAAAAGTATTTTCATAAAAGAGGGTAGCGTATGACAAAAAAAAAGTCAAAATACATGAATGCAGTGAAACAAGCTGGAAAGTAGTTGCTTAGTAGCTGTAAATTAACTGAAAAGCAGTCAAAAAAATCAGGTAGTTTTAGATTAAGTTTATTTTCCTTAGGATGATGTAGGTAGTAAATAAACCTATATAAAATCATAGTGACAATTTGTACATTTATACACTATATACGAATTTTTTTTTATGGTAAGGACGTTAGACTTTCATCTTAAATTCCTGTTTTAAAAATTGTGTCTAGTTAGAGCATCAGGTTACCGATGCTTATTGCGGTGTGAATTTTCTACATTAAATATTCACATGTTTACATAGCTATTATATAGTTTATTTATCACTTCCAACCATGGTTGCAAAAATTCGATTTTAACTTGTTGTCTACGTAATTACTACGACGCTGTTCAGCGTGATAGGTCTATCTAGTCCCTGTTGAGATTGTATCTGACTTCGAATCCCAAGGTAAACATTATGGGCTCGAAAAAGACGTATGAACAAGAAAATCCGCATCATCCAATTCGAGTACATCTATCAATAATAACGTGGGGTACTCAGATACTCTTAAACCATCAGCTTCGTCCCTCTTCAAGGTTTGAATGTATATTTGTTTATTTATAATCTTGTAAATTAAGTTTTATTTAAGAGTAAAAATTTTTGCTATGTGTTATGTTGATTTCTTTGCTCTATAATTGAATATCACATAAATTAAATTTTTAGGTGATTCTGTATGATGTCGCTCTCTCGTGATTCACTTTTCGTTTAATACTTATAAAGGAGCATGTGTTTTCTGTTAGATTGATCTGCCTGTTTTCCTCTATCTATTAAAATTATGGTAGAACTACGTACAGATCTGAGTTTATTTGGAATGCAGTTATTTTTAGTTTAATATAAAATTTACTTCCCATATATTATTACATAAAACAATACTTTATATTGTTTGTGTTTTTTTTTAGGTTTTAGTAAAATATAGCATATATCCGGTTATCTTCTTTTATTTGTTTTAGGCCGGGTGATTTTTAGTAGTTTTTATTGTCAGTCTTGGATGTTATTAATTTGTGTGGGACGCTGATTCTAGTAAATGAAGATAAATCAACCCTTATCGATTGGTGGAAACTGGTATCCCTAGACCCTCCGGTCTATTTTGTCGCGGTGTTGTTTTCGAAGTCAAATTAAATAGATAAAGATTGCATAGTATGTAATAGTTGACAAAGGTAAATTTGTTTATTTTTCATTTTTTCAATATTTTGTAAGTTTCTATTTTTTGTTGCGGTAGCTACTATGATTTGTTAGTAATTAAGTTGATCTGATAGTGAAATGTTGACTAGACTAAGGGATTGGTTATCTAGGTGATTAATAGAGAATTTCAACGAGCAAAAATTTTTTTGAAGATGTCAAAAGACGACGGTGGTTCTATTGCATGAAACGTTGCTCTTTACTTTGTATTAATTTTTTCGTCTATAACTTTAATAATAAGATTACTATGCACTACATAATGTATTCTCTATGGGCTAGTATTTATTGATTTGTTCTTCTATTTATTTGCGCTCTGTTGTGTTATTATATATCCCGGAAATTTGATGTTAGTTTTAATCAAGGTTAGTGGTTATTGATTGTAAGACAATTGTTTAAGGTAACATAGTTGAGGACTATTTTCTTTTTGGTTACCGCTTTTTGAACATAATAGATAGTTTAGTTGGTCGTATAGTTTGATCAGTTTACCCGATTAGCAACTCATCCATAATTTTGGCAATGTCCGATACTTGTAATTTTTTAGTTGTATATTAATTTTGTGCATTTCATCGTAAAAAGCATAACTTTTAGGTCACATGATTTTGGAGTGGGATAGAGAGCGGAAACCAGCACATATACGAGACTTCCTTTTGTCTTGTTGGTTAATGAAAGTACATTTTATTTTTGAAATGATGATAGAAATTCTATTATCTATAAAGAGTTCTAAATTATGTATTTTTTTGGTTAAAGGTTGCTTTAGGCCACAAGATTAGGTTCATTATTATATGTTAAATGTCATGATTTTTTTTTTAGTAGGTGAGTTATTGGCCTGGTGTATATGTTATATGATTTTGATGATGCCAGTATATTTTATTCTTACTTCTTGGTGTTATAAGTAATGTGTTTCTTCATGATGGCTTTATTCTAGCAGGTCCGTAATTTAGTGAAGACTTTCAGGTAAGTAAGTTATTTTCTTATTGCTGGTTGATTAGTTGCATGGCCATGAGATGGAATGTGGCAATTATTATTAAATTAAGGAATTGATTGTTAGGGGTGCATTTTCCGCGATTTTGGAGGTATTTACGCGAAAGAAATGGAAGGAGGGTTTTCTTTGTATTGTGAATAGTTAAAATATAGAGGACGTGCGTCAGATTTCTTATGTGGAAATATATCTTAGATTGATTATGATCTACTGTGTTTTTGATAGGAATATTAACATTGCTAAAAATTCCTGGAATTTTTTGATGGGTGTACTATTTCTTTTTCGTCTATGGCACTTTATTGTATTTATCAAGCTGTACTCGTTATGTTATGACAACTTGTTCCTATGCCCGTTCTTTTTAAATATTTTTTCTTGACTAAGACCAATGAATCTCCATATTTTGTATTCTTCAGATTTATTACAGTTAATTCGGTATCGTGTAATGAGATTAATGGTATATTCACTAAATTTTTTACAGTTGTGGACATTGCCAAGTTTGATCTTTGTTCGTAAGTGATTAATAATTTACTTAAGAAATTGTATTTATTATATCAACAGAGCGTTATTCATAGTTACAAAAAATATTGTTTTTGTATGCTCTCTTTACTCCTATCTGTCAACTTTCTCCTATTTCAAAATAATCCTTAAAATGAATTTTTCCCCCATTTCGGTTGGTATAAATAATGTAAAGGAGCTGGGCTGTTATAGAAAACAGATCCATGTATACTATTGTTGTGTGGTGTAACCAATGGAGAGTGAGATAGGTACAGTACTTATTGAACCTGCATGAAACCCATTATTAAATTATCAACGGTTGCCGAAAAGCAAAGTTTTATATGATCCTTGAAGTTGTTTGTTTTTTTCAGATTTTAGATCTCTGGAGGAAGTTTTTGTAGCACTAGAAGATAATCAACCAGAGTTTGTGCGAGTTATAAGGTTAAATTTCTGCACGTTCATTAGAAATCTCAAAATGGTTCAATTGATAGTAAGAGGCGAAACATTTTATGAAGACTTCTACAATTCCATTGAAGAAATATAGACAAATTTTGCAATCAATATCTTATTTCTTTTCTTATATTATTTAGTTTATGTACTAATATCACAACAAATTGGCGGATTAAGAGAGCGCGATAGCAATGTTTCAGTGAAGAATTACATCTAGGTGGATGTTTTTAATATTTATAAGTGAGTTTCTGCTCGAGGCAGACTTTTGTAATACAGATGGAGACAAAATTTAATGATACGACGCTTATCGATAACAATAATCTAAAGAATTAAGGAATGTACGTTGTTAGTTAGGATAATAGGTAATTTAATTTATAAAATAAAAATAATTGGAAATATTATGTCCTAAGAGTGCGATCTACATTTCTAGTTTTTTTGTACTTATTTATAATTGCTTATGATCTTTCTTAATTATTTCGAGTGGGTGCTTACCAGATTTAAATTATTTTTTAGGCTTAGTTCACCTATGGCTGAAATTTGATATAATGTTCAAGCTTTAATTTAATTAGTTCACCTCTTTCTTTCTACGTATTTAAGGTGGCGTTATACATATCAATGTCAGGGTACGGTATATTAATTTAATTATTTTATTATAATTTGAATATTTTTCTTTTTTTTGTTTTTTTTTTATGCTTTATGGGATAAAAAATAAAAAATAAGGGTCTAACCTATGGTGTTAGGTGTATATATCGTATTGATATTTTATCTTTTTACATTTGGACTTTTATTCATAATATAATGCCTTAGCTTAAGTAAGCTTAGGATTTTTTTTTATATAGTGGAATTATGTCAGATTTTTTTAGTTAGTGGTAGTCTTGTTTTGGTTGGGTGGACCTGGGATTTACGTGTTATTTAAAAATTTTAAAATATTTTTTAAATTCATCCATGATGATTGAACCAGATTTTTTTAAAGTAAATTTTCATTATTTAATGAGAAACTGAGTAAATGGCTGCAATAATGATAATAGTATGTTATACGCGCAAAATAACAAAACGTGTCAAGGAATGTGTTTTTAGTCTTAGGATCCATAAAGTTGTTTCGCTGGATGTTTGAGATTGTTCAGATTTATGACAAAAAGATTTTCTGAGCAAGGTTGAGAGTCGGTACCTGGTATAAGTAGTCAGGTGTAAATCGTTTTTGAGACTGGTTGGTGAGTGTTCTTTAGTAGGCATAATGTTAAACCTTTTGTACTAAATTTAAAAGAACCAGTGTCTTTTGATATTGGGTGGTTATAACTAAAACTTTACGTTCTATTTATTGAATGTGTTATTTTTGACATTTTAATAACGGTTAGTATGTAGTTTAGATTCAATATTGATATTTTTTGTTAATCGATATTTGTTTTACTCTCGTGAAATATGCGGGCTGTGTATGTGCTTTTAGTCTCATACATGTAACGGGGTGGAATATAAACGTATGATTTTGATTGATGTGTTTAATTTTATTGTTATTTTATGTTTCTTGCATTAACTAAATATAAAAAAATTAACTTTAGTTGAAGGCAGTGGGAAGCTGGTGGTATTGTGTAATAGCTAATCACCTTTATTCAGTGCAGTTCTGTATATTATTTCTCAAGTATTAGTGTTATTTGAGTTATGATTATTTTTTATTTCTTAGTTTTTTAGGACTGTAGTAACTAATGGAGAATTGCCTGTAATCGACATTGAATTTATTTAGTATTTTTGATTATTATGAATAGAGAGTGGTGTTGTTTGTCAATTTTGTTGATTCAATGCTTTAAATTAATGAAAGTAGTAAATTTGTAAATTGTCTAAGTGTTACATTAATGTTCGAAAGTCTCAATATAGCGGCATTTATTTTTGACCGTAGGCCAGATCTTTTATTGACATATAATAGTGAATTTTTAATCTTAGTTTAGAAAGAAATGTGTCAAATGGTTATGTCTGCGTCTTTTTTGTATTGAGTATACAGTATTCATGTTTTCCCAATTTCGTGAGAGTGTATCTATCCATTAAATTTGTTGATGGGATATAAATAGGGAGGAAAAAGTGGGAAAAAGTATAAAATGTACACTAGACAATTCATATAATTGTGGGACATAAGATGATCTTTTAGTGTGATTACTAGATCCCAAATCATATTTTGTAGAATGACCATATATGTAATTTTTAATATTACTTTTTTAGTTTTTTTAAGAAAGTTACGCATATTTTTTATTAAATAAAAATTATCTCAATCATATTTAAATTTATAGATATATAATGACAAATATATTTTGGGTTTGAAATAAAACATTAGATTACTAGGACATTTTGAATAAACCTATACATAATTTATATTAAAAAATATAATAAAAAAAATATTAAAATAATAATAAAAATGATAAAAAAATTATAATCATCAATACTATATATAATATAAAAGATTTAGATTACATCATTGCTTTGACATATTGTAGTTCTATTATGACGAATGCATCTAGGATATATATGGCAGGGTTTTACTATGACAATTAAGTGTGACTTGGATTTTTTTTTGTGACTTGTTTCTCTGATTTTTTTTCTAGTTTCTTTCATGAATTAGGAGTTAAAATTCTTGTATTTCTTGCTGAATGTTCCTTCGTTTCTCTTTATCACTCATCTCGAAGTTGTTATACGACTAAATTCCTAAATCATGAATCGACTTTTCGCCAGATCAGCGACTCTTCCGAGTTCTTTTGATAAGAATTAATGTCATGCCTTTTCGTTTTAACAGTCTGGATCGAAAAAACTTCAACTCACAGTGGTAATGCAGATTAGTTTTTTTTTATGTATACATCTTGAATGTCTTACATGGTGTTTTATTTGAGCATGTAGGTGAATATATTTGACGAAGCATTTGTATTGAATTGATTTTGATAGCCATATTATTGGATTGCTTTCAGGGCAAATAATAAATATTACTGGTAAAATTAATTCTTATAACATTTAAGCTCTTCATGAAAAAATGTTTTCTGCTTACAAAAATTAAATAAAATAAGCATGTTAGTTTGCTTTTGAATCTTGATAGGATAATATAGTATTTTTATATTACTATTACCCCACTGTGTACATAGTATTAACCTGAAAATTATATATTTTATTTTGGATTTAGTTGTTTTGTACAAAGCAGATAAATAATTAAACAAAATTGGGACTGGAATATTTTCAAATATATCTAACTTTGATGCCTGTTATGAGCAGTCCAACCTAGGTTTGGATTTCACGGTTTTGAAGAATGATATTATTAGGCAATTGAATTGTGATGCAAATATATTCAGGCAGGCTACCCAAAATAATTTTAGATTCAAAATAACTTTTAATAAAGTTTTTCATTTTTTTAAAATTTGGGTTATTGAACATGTTTAGATGTCTCTTATTATCCTTAATTAACTTTACTGTAAATATTTTTCTGTTGCTGTGCTTGGTACTAATTTATTTTTTGTTTTCTTAATTTTTAAATTGTATGGAAAGGATTATCATTTTTATGATTTTTCTATTTTTGGATTTTTTATTCTTGGTGCATATTTTTGGCCAAAAAGACGTATTTATCTTTTTGGTATTTTTATTCTAATTCTAACCTTGGGAAAATTTTATCAATTTTATAATTTATATGTCATAAATAGGAAAAAAAAAAATTTGAAAATAATTGGATTGTTTTTTTTGTAGTTTTTTTATATACTGAATGTGTTTATTCCAGTGAGATAGAAGCCTGCCTTGATAATTGCAGAACTTCGGAACAACGATAGACTCAGAGGCTTGATTCGAGATTGACAATAGTCGATAGGGTTAGATCACTAGATTCCTTTATCTATTATGAGTATAGGAATACCTGGAAACTTAGTTTCCGTCCTTAATATAGATTTAAGGCTTCAACTGCCTTGAATGTTGAAACTTTTAAAAAGTTATATTTTCTACGATTTCATATAGCTTATCATAGAGATTAAATGATAATCTAATGGACACTGCTATATTTGGTTAAACTTAATATTTTATATAATTTTTGTCTGTAAATTCTATGGGTTTTTTTTACAATTTACTTTAGCCTTAAGTTAAAGACTTAAAAAATACGTTTACTTCATGTGTAATTAAACTTATATTAAAATATGTTAATATTACTTTTTTCTAGTTTTTTCGATGTGTTGTTTATGTCTCAAAGAAAACCATTTGCCACACCCCTTATCTCTATCACCAGTATTCCGAATGAAGGGCACCAAGTCTATTGGGAAGCAGTCGGGGGATCTTTCGTTAGCATGGATTAAGTTTAACCATGTTTAAAAAGCCCGAAAGTAAATTTTTTTAATCTGGAGAAGAAATTTTATTGCTTGAACGTTAATGGATTAACTTGCGTCTTCACAGCTGGCACATTCTGTAAGGGGAATGTTTATTTTCCCTAATAAGTGGTTAGCGTGAGACCAATTAAGGACGGACAATTTGAATACGGATGATAATTTTTGGTAATATCTTAACTGTGAATTACTTATTTTTTTATAACTTCTTTTTTTGTAACTGTTAAATATGAATTTATTTGTTTATTTTAGAAAAGATTATCTAAATATAAAGAATTTAAAATTAGTTAGCTAATTGTTGGCCCTTTTTCTAGACTAGAAGTGAAGTCGTTTATATTTGTTGTGATTGGGCCCCGGATATTTTTTTTTTTACTTATTAAGTAACATTCAAAGTACAGTAAATTTATGGATCTCTACGTGAGATTCTTATGAATCTGTTCGGTAGGTTCAGTAGTAGCATTTAATAATCAATTTGTTTTTTTGGACTGAGGTTTTTCAATGTTGGTTCTTGTAATCTCTAACCTTTTTTAGAATTTATATATGATTTTTTATTATTGTTGCTGGTGACTTTCTATATGGGTAATGCTTAGAGTTGTTTTCATGTCATTAATGGACACACTCTTTATAGCGTTCAACATAAGGGACGGTCTAGTGTTTAATTTTTTGATCTTGTGATTACTCGCTTTCAGGTAGAATATGAGGTAGTAGGATTGTCGTATGACATTTTATTGAGAGTAGATCATTAAGTGGAGCACTGTTAGGCGGTAATGGTGCCCAGTATTTTATTTTCAGGTTTCTGTAATGTGTAATTTGCTTAATTTGAGACGGTAATGAACGATATAAAACCTTTGTCTATTTAGTATGTGTGCTTCGTGGTGTGTATGTTAAAAAAATGCATGTATTTTTCTTCTTTTAACACTATTTAAGTTTCTACTCACGTATCGCATTTGGTTGTATGCTTGGCTTTTTTCGATGTATTAACACTCGCCAGGTTTACACCATTTGTATTTATGGTAGGTTTTAACTTGCGTTTCTCCGATATTGGCTTGAAGTTTGAGGGGTAAAGTGAGTCTAGCTCTGCTCCATAATGTGATATTTGGGGATACACGACTCAGGAATTGGGTGACTTATTGTAGATTATATAATATCTATATATGTGCTAATATTAATATGTCAATTTATTACATTAATTTCCATACGGCAGCCTTTATGAGTCATTTTATATATTATTTTTATATATATATATTATTATTTCTATTAGTATATTAATTAATAAATTATTCGGTGCTATTATACTTACCCTTAAGATTATGGACTGATTCGGATGGCATGATGGATTTTCGCAACCAACGGACCAGTAGAGCTATTGACCAACTGATACATTGGACTTTGACAGCATACGCCTGGAATGTGATAACCACCGAGCAGTTCATAGAGACTATTTCTTTACATTGGTTGGGTTAGGAGATGATTTCTAAGTTGAAAATCTCCTATTAGGCTCCAGTTCGAACTTCTGCCCTACAGGTCGATAATTGTGTTACTCATGGTTGAAATTCATTGGCCAGATGGTACTAATATCCCGTTTAAAAGTCATATATATTTATTAGTATTTTCCTATTTCTATGACTTTTTTTTTATTTTGCCTTCAGTCTGAAAAAACTTAAGTTTTCCCTCCATGGAGCTATATCGTTTTTCATTGACGTTATGTATAACTTTATTATATCCAGTTTCTCATCCCGTTGGATCCGTTTTCCTACAACTAGACATACTATACAATTCGCTTAAAAATGCATATATCATTCTTCCACATGGACCCAAATCTATGTACTTTATTGTTTCTTTATTTACCCTCAATTCTTATTCAAACCATTCGTACTCCATTATGGCGCCTAATGCAGTTCATTCACTCATTTTATGCAGTTTTTTACCATTAAAAACTCCATGTATCTTGACCGGTTGTATTATCTTACTCTGATTCGGACCATAGTTATTTAACATTAAAGTACAATATAGTCTATTAACCTGGCATCCTAGATTATATTTAATACAAATTCATTAGGATTTATTTAATGCTTTCGGGACTTTTGCTATCTTTTTTATTGTATTTGTTTTCCCTTCTAATGCAGCATCTTCCTCTTAATCTTTTTTATTCCTCCAATCTTGCTAATGTCGTCCATTATAATTTTAAAACTGTGCCGCCTGTACCGATGGTTCAATGCACTCCACATAATTTTCAATGGGGATTGTCTCATCTATATCACTTTCTAACATTTGGTATATGGTTATCTTATGTTTTACTTTCTACACTTTCTTTTAATTGGGCCATTTTTTTTTTTTTTTTGCCCCCTGATTTCGAAAAGGGCCTGCCCATGAGTGGTGGTAATATTACCTTCGTTAATGTTTTATCAATAAGATGGGAACATTTTTTGCACCTTTCCCCTTTTACTAAAAATCGCAGCTGTTAAAATTCAGGTTTGGCACAGTTAATTCATGATCTTCATACAGCTAATTCACGATGTTCGTCCATTTAATTAATGATGTTAATGCAGAAAATTTATGATTCTTTGTACAGTTAATTCATGATTTAGTTTGCCAGGCTCTTTAATCTTACATAGCATGTTGCAATCTAAAAGATACATCTTATTTTTCTCTATTTTCTCCATTTGTTTTAATGTAAAGATTTGATCAAATATCCGGTTCTATTCTAACTCATTCTGTTCTTCACATCGTTCCCTGTTACTCAGGGGACATACTTTTTTTTGAAACACAAATACCGGTAATGCAATCTATATCATATGAGTTTTGACGTTTTTTGATCTAGTTTTTTTTTGCACTTTTTGAGTATTATATTAAATTCTTTCATTTTTGGAGGTTTGTTTATTATTATCGGATATATATAACATTTTGTTATCTATATAAACTTAAATTTTTTTATATTTCAATAACTTTTAAATTTTGTGATAGGTAGATAGTTACATTGCCTCAAAGTTTTACTTGCATCTATTTATAAATAAATGTATGAGCTTTTTATATTTTTCAGTTTTTTTTAACATATACCATACTGTATATTGCATTTATTATATTTTTTATTATATATTCTGCATATTTATATTTTATGTAGTTAATTTTTGATGAATAACAAAATTTTATCCTAACTCTGTATTTTATTTAGCCAATGTTAGCCTCTGTTTCTAATTTGTTTGGTTAGCTTTTTGTTTGTTGTTATATATCTATTTTTTTTGTTTATCTTATGTTTTATGTCTATTATATTAATTATAAATATAATTTCTATTTAGTTTAATTTATGTTTTGTGTTATTTTTATTATATATAAAGTGTTATAATAATAATTTTTATTATATTTATAGTTTATTATATATGTGATTATATATTATATATATATAATATATTTCTTATATATTATTATCTATATTATTATATTAATTATATTTTTTTTTTTTTTATATTTATCGTTATATAATATTATTTTTACGTTTGTACATTGCGGGGCGGAGACTATTCCAGCGGGAGCGATGGTGATGTTACATGCCAAAATTGCATCCCGCTAGTGCATATTCCGCACATGAAGCAGACGCAGGGCTCTAAAGTGGAGATGGTTAATCATGCTTACATGATTAATTTATGTTGTTTCTTATTCTTCTATCGTACGTATGTCAAGGCTTTACTGTGTGTTGCCAGTCTTTTCTTAGTTGTGGTTTGCGGTTATTTTTTGGCATTAATTTAAATGTTTGTTTGAATTCTCATAAATTGTTAATAACAGATTGTATTATTATTATTTAGCGGCTTAAATATTTTAAATAAATTAGGTTTACCCGAGCTTAGTTCTAGTTATATTATATAAGATAATAATTAGGAATGACCAAAGTTGTTTATGAATTCAAAGTTATTCGCCGTAGGAGTTATCCCTTAGTCTGGGTAGTTGAGATATTCAATGATAGTGTGTTTGCAAGGTATTTTGATTGTTTATTTGTTTTTCTGTATCTTTGTTGATTTCTTTTTGCTTGTGTACTGTAATATTTTTTTTTTTTTTTTTTTTGCAGGTGCTTTGTTGTTCGTGTGTTTTTTTTTTTTTCATAATTTAATTAATATTAGAGTTTGGTGGGGTAGCTTTCCTCCTTTATTTTTTATTATCTGGCCATTGGCAAGCTAGATTATATTAAGTTTTGCTTAAATTTTACTTGTTTAAGATGGGTTAGTTATTTCTTTCTTAGGCCTTTGTTTTGATGGTTAACTGTAGTTGGTATAATGGTACGGTGTGTAGCTTATCAGATAAATATAAGTTGGTATGCTATTGTTGTGAGTATCTGTAGGGATGTATGAGTGTGAATATATGTGATATGCATTTGTTTTGAATGAGAATGTGTTGTTACGAGGAGATGATTGCAGATTGTGAGTGAACTTGAATGGATGAAAGAAGAGTATTTGAGTTGAGAAAGGAGGGAGGTTTAGCGGAAGTGGTAGGGATGCCGAGTGGGAGGAGGGTTTTGGGTAGTAGGGTTGTTTGATTCATGGCTGGTAAGTATGAGTCGGGAAAGGATATAGTAGTTAAAACGTGTGTCTGTATTATAGTTAGGGAATTGGATATTGGTTTTAGTATGAGGATTCCGAGTAATTCGTTGTGATGGGTTACAGGTATTGACTGTCTTCAGATGGAGGGTAGTTGTGTTTTGTGCTAATGGTATGTTGCGTTTCTAAAGGGAAGATGACTACATTGCTAATTTGGGATTTGACTTACCTAGATAGGGATTGTAAGTAGAGTGATAGAAAGATAGAGATATGTAAGGTGCCAGGTGATGTGATTATTCCAGTGGCTTGGAATAGAGAGAGAGATTGTTCTCTCAAGTTGCTCGTACAGATGTTGAATTTTGGTGGTGTGGGGTTATTAATGGTAGAGGATGGGTCGCAAGATATTAGGTATGCGCAGAATTTGTTTCAGACATGATGGAAGCTCTGTGGGTGGTCAGTAATCTTAAATCATACTTTCTAGTCTATATTTTAAAGTAACTAACCAAATATATTTAACAAATGTTAGTGTGAGTTGGGACAATCTCTTAAAAAACATCTGTCACAGAAGAAATTTTATGTGGGAATCAGGATTCTGATTTTTTATAGTTTTACGGATTGATTTTCTTTTCTGAATACTTGGTATGCCGGTTCCGATGACATTATTAAGAGGTATCGTATGATTGGGGTGTGATGATTAGTGTAATTGGACGGTTTATTAGGTGTGACCTGTCCCGTAACTATTATCGGCCTTTTAAAGGCATTTCAGAAAGCAGTAAAGCAACAACAAATTCTTCTTAATACTTTAGTGATTTATAAATATTTTCGATTTAGATGGGATATTTTTTTTTATTGCACGAATTATTAACGAAGTGTGGTTTTTTGTCTAGCATTAATATTAGTGATTTTTTTTGGTATGTATTTTTGTGAGAGTATAGTTGGTTAAGGATTTTTTGTATCAGTGGAGATGGTAATTACTTGAGTCTAATATAGTGGTTTAGTGCCTTTTCCGAACAGTTATTTGTAAAGAGATTGTTATACTCTTAGCAAATATTTAAAGTAGTTTGGGTACAATATAGGTTGATGGGTAATATAATCTTTTTGTGTAACGATAAATTTTTTTTTAGTAAAATAATATTTATAATTATATGGTAAAAGTTTAGCATTTATTTAGTGTATGATTGTATATAAGTATTATATTTTTAGAATAATAATAATTCTTTCTTTATACTAGTATATTATATAGTGTGTGTGTATATGTCTGATTTTAAATTTACTACCTATTGACCTTTGTTCTTGAAGATAAAGAAGGACTCATTCTTTCGATTGTTTTTAAAGTATCTATGTAAGATATTCAGTTAGGTTTATATCTAAGGAAATTTAAAAAAGTATATTTATTAGAGTAGATTATAGGCAAGAGTAAGTTAATTTGACTTATTTAATTAATTAATAATTTGGATATTATTATTTTTGATGATTATTTAGTCTATTATTATTAAATAGTTAATTGATGTATTATTCTGGATTATTATGTTATGGATTTGGAGTCGGTTTTATTAGGATATGGATTGCGATGCTATATTCTTTAATGATTTGATGGGTATTATTGGTTCTCTAGACAGCTATAGATGGAAAATATAGAGTGGTTGTAAGTTTTCTGTGATGAGCTTGGGTATGGGTTAATTTATGTAGGTGTATAAAAAAAAGAGAAAATTTGGCTAGCACTATAAGTTTTATTATTTAAGATTTGGCAAAATGTTCGTATTCTGTATTTTAGATGATATTTTATACTTCTTACATGTATTGTCCGGTTTTAGTAAAAATTCTGATTACCCAGCGAAAATTTTCGAAAATTATTATGATCTGAGATCATGTTTTCATTGGCCTTGATATAGATGGGAGTATGCGAATATGCGATTTTCTATAAGGACTGTCATATGGCTCAGCCATCGTTCAGAATTGATGGTAGAATATAGTATGCTATGCGAGAGAAATTGCTAGAATTGCGACCTAGTGCAGACTCATAATAAACAGTAAGAAGGCTATGTACGAATGGATATGTGTGTACAATAGTGATTTTTTTTATTAATGGGATTCTTAATTGTCATTATATGGAATTTTGTGGACGATTAGTTAAGACAAATATTATATTCGTTCTAAGAATTTTGGAGCGTGTAAATAATGACAAGATATGTTTTGACTTTATTTAGATTGATAAGGAGAAAATTAATTTAACTTAACAGATGAAAGCTTAATTTTCGACAATTTATCAAGTGCAGGCCTCATATTATAACTAAAAACTATTACAATCAGGAAGTGTTTCGATAAGCGTAAGATTCTGTCTAGTTTTTACTGGAGTGCTTGTTGGATACTTTTGTGCGGAAAATTTTCTTTTTTAATTTATGGTGACATTTTAACATATAATGTAGATTTTTCAATATCTATGATGAATGTGATATTGGGCAATTGCAAAGTTTAAGAAGATTTAGTTGATGGGTTTTACAATTCAGGATCGCTTAGTATAACTGACTGGTATAAAGTTTAAAGACATCGTATAATCTCAGGGATCTTTAAAATTTTCATGATATAACAGTTTGTATTTAGATATATTAGGGTGGAAAGGACTGTTGGTGAATGAGAGATAAGGATAAATTATGAAAAAGTGTACATGTTTCAATTTAAGGTTTGGTAACTAGGGAAGATTGTTTTCTTAGATGTAGAGAAAACATAGAACGATTCAAGTCCATAACAGGAAGAGAAGAGGGCAGACTTATTTTTTCGAGGATTGTAATAGCTCTGAACGGAGTTTTTATTTTTAATTTAATAAGAAATGGTTTTTTAGTCATTAAATTAGATTCATAAATTTACGTTTGTTTATATACGGTAGTTAGATAAGGTGGGGTGTTTTTCGGTTATATATATATTTCAACTCAATTTTTTTCTTTTTGCTTCAGTGTTTACTGAGGAAGATTAGATTGGTTTGGGCGCGCATAAGTCGACTCTACGGTATGGCAGAAATTGTAAGACCACTGATAAGTATATTTATTCTAAAAGATAATTAGTTTTTCTAGATTAATGGAGTAAGCTTTTTAGGGTGGGGTGATGAGTATGGGTCACGGAGTTTTTGAGGCGGGGAAGAGGGTGAGTCCTGTTACGTTCTATTTGCAAGGCATTTGTTATATTTGTTTTTTAAAAAGCGAAATGTAACTAGTATTCCATCAGGGTAAGACGAAGCTATCTATGCCTAAGGATGAAATAACCTTCATTCTCGCTCGCACCACATGATGGAAACGCATATGTTGTGATACTTTCAGCCGGCTGTAGTAGGCAAAATTGGGACTAGGAGTCTCAGAGTATTAATTCCTCTGGTTTGTAGGTTTTGGAAAAGTTACCTAACTACTTATAGGGGAGGCTTAATTTTGAAAAAGAACAGTTTGTTGGTAGGAATTTCTCCAGCTCGCTTTGATTGAGCGATCTTGGATCGACCACTGAGGGTCGAAGAAAGAGGTACCCTCCGTGTGAGGTAGCCTTTTCTTGAATTCGTACTTAGGTACCTTATGATACTTGGTAGATCGACCGAAGAGAGTAATAGTTTGTTTGGTCCTATTTAGATTTACTCATGCTTTTTCTAGCTGAAGGTTGGTCAACATATATCCCTGGGGTGAATTGGAATGTTATGCAATGTGGTGGGGAGTGGTACATGGTTGGGATTAAAGGTGGGTTGCGATAGAAAAGTGTGTAACTAATGGCTCATATCTATGGAATAGTTGAGGTGTGTCGAGGTTACAGTTGGGGCTTTGTTATATATATAAAATGATTTTAACAGGATTAATGCAAGGCTTTTTAAGTTTTGAGATGATATTGAGGTTGACTCCGTTCTCAGATATGTGAAGGATGTAAAGATAAATTTCGATTATCTGTGACTTGCAGGTGGTGACAAAGCATATAAAGTACTGTGAAACATTGGAAGTTTTCATGGTATAGATGTTACCTAGGAAGGGTCTTTGTCAAAGCTAAGGTTATCTATGTAGATTAAAGTACTGTTACAGATCCAAACGTATTCAGTGAATGGCATCATGTGATTAGAGATGGCTTGGGTTTCTGGGAGAGAGGGAAAAAAAGATTTAGGTGTATTATCTAGTCTAGTATTTTGAAGTGTATATCGTTGGTGATAAGTATAAGTGTGATTATCGTAATGTGTTTACCAGGAGGAGTAATAAGTAAACTGTCTATAATAGTAGTTAGTAAATGGTTATTGTGCACCAGTTTGGACTTATTTAAGAAGTATGATTATGTAATGAGGAGTGCAAGTAATTCTTTTTTTTTCTTTTGTACTTGCTCCAAGGTAATGCTTTATGGGTTTTGTGGGTAGAGCTATGAGAGGTGTATGGTGCGGTTGGATGTTTCTGTAAGAGGGGATTTTCAGAAAGGAATATGCAACGTTACAAAACTTTTACATCTATTTGATATTTTAGAAATAATTTTATGCCCTGAGCGACTTCTTAAACTTGGGATTAGAGTTGTACAGGCCTTCGATACTAAGAACGAATTCAAGCAGAAGAGATTGTTGATTCTTGATATAAGAAAGCTGATTCGTTAGGTTGTTAGAATTTTGAATGTTTTTGCAGAGAGAGGTGTTGGTGGATCCCGGATTGATTAGAAAGTTTAGATTTGATTTGGATGATCATTAGGGTATTTTATAATTTTTTGTATAATTAAAGACTTTTGGCGCGATGTTATTTAGCAAGATAGATAGAATATGTGGTTAGTGATACTAAAGATGGGGTCGGTGTGGTACGTATAAAAAATTAGTTTATCTTAATGCATGGGGTGGAGTCAGGTTTTTTTTTAGGGTTCAAGGAGCTATTTTCTTAGTTTCATAGTTTACTGGTAACCTAAGAAATTTTGAGAAGTTCAGGTTTTGTAATCGGAAAAAGTGTGGAACCTGAAGTCTTAGATTGTTGGGTGTGGATATTTTTGTTTTGGGGTTTTGTTTTTTCTCCAGGAACATTTCTTGAGTGTAGTTGTTATTTGGACATCGTCTTGTGGAAAGTTACGTACTTTGGTTTTACTCACTCTGCCTAGTTTAATTGGTGTGGTTAATCTTCTATTACGAGAAATTAGTGGACACCTCTAGAGTACTGCTTCCACTATAATCTGTGGTCTTATTGATCTTTCTAGTGTTTTTAATGGAGGTAGATATGACCTCGGAACAAAGATTGGAAAAAAGGTGCGCAGAAACAGAGGGTGGAGGAGCGAAGGAAGCGCAGGGAGCTGGAGTAATTAACATGTGGAGCAACGTGTGAACGGGCGGTCGTAAAGGGTTTGTGGTGGGCACGGTGCTATCGTGTAGAAGAAAACGATTTGGTCATTTTCAATTTAGCATCATTTCAACGTTCTTCGATAGGGTTAAACTTTGGAGACTATCTCCCAATTTAAAAGATCATCCTTACAGTATTTACTAATTGGATAATCTAGAATTGTCAAATTCGCTGGGACTGTTACATGGTTTGTTTTTAAGGTTGACCTAAATTAGTGGGATAACTATCATGTTTAACCGGAATAGGGCTTTTTGATTAATTGCAATTGTTAATTTGTGCCTTTTTGTTCACCAAAATTTTTGGGTTCAGTTCCATAGGATTCCAAGAACTAAACATTCTTGGTTTTTTTACTCTTGAGGTTCACGTCTTTTATCTAGGGTCCTATCAAATAGAGATATATCAGTCACCCTCCATAACCTCGGGTATGAAGAATTCTTTTGCTTCATTTGGGATGAGCCCTATACTGGGCGGTTTATGTTTTTTTTCCTTTAAATATGTGAATATGGTAAAGTTCACTGGGTAGCAGTCATTGCTTTATTAGGTGCCTATTTCTTCGATGAGGTAGACCTAGCCATTGATTATAGCTAATGAACGCCTTATTGATAGGTTTACTTTTCGTTGTAGAGTTCAGAAGAAGGTGGGTTGATTTCATATTGACGAATCATTCTTTCTTTCTGAGGAGGGCGTAAGTGATATGGACTGGGTTGCTTTGGACCAATTTTCGTTGTGGGTAATGAACTTATCTTCCAGTCTCTGCTAAACCGTTAAACCCTCACTAAGAAACCTCACTCACTAAAGAAAACAGTAGTAGTTCGTGAAGCCATTTTGAAGTTCAAGCAACGAGAGCAGTTGACTTAAAAGGGTTAAAGTCGGGACTTGACAATATTTATGTGTATGGGTCCCACTTTGAGGTTGGTTTGCACAGACCGAGGATTCATATTCGGGAATATGCTGCTAAATATTGGTTTTCGAGCCAACAGTGTAGAAATGGCGATAGAAAACGATAATTCCAGTAAAGAGCAGACTTTCGGCGGGTCAAACATTAAATAAGTTGTCGTGGGTATAAATAAAACGTTAGGAAAAAGCTTCTAGCACTAGATGGCTACTTTCATCCCAGAAAAAAAAAGTTTTTCTTATTGAAGGAAGACGGTTTCCAGTCCATTATCAAGTAAGAAGTTCAAAACCATACTATTCTTAGATTAGGTTTATATGTCTTTAGAGTAACGTCTTTGAAATCTCCCTTGAGTAAGTAGAAAGGTTCAATTCAAAGGAATTAACTGTATAGGTTCTTTGCTAATAGTTGAATCAACTCGCAACTTATCTAATCCCCGTGGCTTTAAGGCCCTTTTGATTTTTCATTACTATGTATGACATTTTTTGGAGTCTTTTGCACAGAAATAGCACTCTAATGGCTACATGGTAGATTAGGTAATTGGTGGTGTCCACATTATCTGATTTCATTCTAGAATCAATAAACTCTTGTGAATGTTGTGTGATAAAGCGTAACAATATCTGATTAAGATCTTTCGGATCCGTCAAATCATTGCAACATTATACTTCATGTTCTCAGAACCATTTGACCAACCCTATGAGGAGACTGACACAAAAACATATGAATGGTTTCAAGTTTTCCTTGGTCAATGCCTTTACATGCAAAGTGATGCTCATAAAACTTTTTAAATGACTTTATCGTTAAGCAACCTTTTTGATATTCAATAAATGGTTACCTTTGACACGCTACGAATATCGTCAGGTTTAATAGAATATTCTAAACAGTTGTGTACACACTTTTGTATTTTATTAAAAAACTATTAAATACTTTGATTTATTACAATATATTTATTAAAAAAAAATATAACTGCTCATAAACACACAGTATTAAACGTATACAGAGCGAACTTTATGGTAAGCAACTCCGAAAGAATTCTTGTTTTGAAATTGTTCTCCAACTTACTCAATCATAGTTATTTTATTTCCTTTGACGTATCAAGGTATTAAAATCTAATATCTCTAGAACAGTAATTTAAGAAATCAATGGAATTTTTATCATTTTTAAAAAAATCATAAAAAGCTCTAGAAATGGAATTTATCTCTCGCAAAGTGGACCATTGAAGTTGTAAAATTCATTGACAAAATAACTTTGTAAGATGGAAAAATTTTGATATGAGACATGATTCGGGAAAATACTTTTTGACACACCATTGATCCTTGCTCTAGTGCCCAAATATCCATTCTTGCCTTTTAACTAGTAAAAATTTATTAAAAATATTTCAATTTTTGCGAATTTTGTCTTTATTTTTTTATCTTGTATACTGAGGTAATAACTCTCATAACAATGGGCTTCGATTTCTTTGCAACGAAGATTCACAAAATGGTTTGTGGGTATCGCTGTCAACTCATAATATAGAAAAATTCATTCATAGCGACAGCAATAGGCAGTTTTTTATTTCGGTATATTAGATAATAAATTAAAATACAATTTTGTGCTGTTTCATCTTTATATATATTTAAAATAGGAGTATTCATATAATGATTTTTTAAGGAGTATAGTTTGAATTAAAAATAATAGATGAGTATAATTATGACTCTTTTGGTTCGACAGCACATAGATATTCTCTGGAAAAAAATGTGTGTGAAACACTTCTTTGTTCCAGATAATATATTATTATAATTTAGGTTATATGGGGTATATCATATAAATCGTAATTATGTATTATCAAATATATATGATATTTTAAATTTTTTTTATTATACTAGTATTGTATAATTTCAATTTCTTTAATAACAAACTATTTACTTATTTCATTTTGTCGCTACTCACTTATTATTAATTAATAATAATTGCACTATTATTATTCACAATATTAATAATATGGAACTATAATATATATAGTTATTACTTCCTATCTAGCCTATTTAGTTATTACACTAGTTTCTATATATATACAATTATATTATTACGCTACGTTTGATATATTTGCCCTAAAGTAATTAATCTTTCAGCAAAAAACATGTTCAGTTCTTTCCATATCACCTTATTTCTTATTAAAAAAAACAGGTCATCTTGTAGCACTGTCGTAATTCGTCTATAGACTAGTATTTGTTTGATCACGTCAGATCTGATAAATGCGTCATTTTCTCTAAGTGAGATCCATTTAGTTTCTACATTTTGTCAACTACTATATTTAGAATCTCCTTTCATTATATAATTAGTGATTGTCCGATTTTTTTTGATTGAATTGATTTCACCACTTTCGTTATGAAGTGATATCTTATCCCTATTGGTTATTATAAGCATTTCCCTTATTCATTATTATATACTGTAGTATATATTAAATGACCTGTTTATAAGATTTTTTTTAGTATTAGTGAAAAATGTACTAGTATTGAAATTGTGAATAATCACCAGATTTAACCTTATATTTGTTACATATCTACAACCTCATCTTTTGTAACACCTTAGTGAGGATAGGGTACTTTTTTAAGTAGGGTTTTGTTTAATATTTTATATTCATATATGGGTCTAAGTATATATATTATATAATGGATATTATGTACCTTATATAATGTAGTATGATTTAATCAGTAATTATATTTAGGAATGATTAATAATAATTCGTAAGGATTTGATTTAACAGATCTATTTATTGCACATATCATAAATCATACCCATAACATCTCTTCCAGGAAGTGATTTCTCATGAATTCAGTGTGTATATTGGTGTGGTTATACTGGGCCTACATCTTTCCGGAGATTGTCTCCAAATCAATTGTTCTACTACATTATTAGATTTCGTGATATTGCATAGTCTCAGCGGTGGTGTACGGCACCTGCGGTTCTTGCGTGCTGAATGTTGAGGTTCAAAGCTGCGACTTCGATCTCCCTTCCAGTCTTCAGCCCATTTATCACCTTTTCCGGCTTCCTTTTTATTATACTCTTCTTTCTTTTTAGCAATATATTCTTCTTCGTTTTTGAATTTGCCAACACTTATGTTATCATAAGTAAAAATTGATATATATATTATCTTACATCTATCTTATATCTTCTACCTCTACTTCTCTATCTAGTAACTCTTCTCTTATATCATATCTTATACCTTCTTCTCTTTCTATATACTATCTATTCTATCTATCTTCTCTCTGATTATTCCTATTTTATTGAAACTCCTTCACTATATATCCTTCTCTCTCTCTCTCTCTCTTCTAATATATATATTATCATCTCTTTATTCTACTCTATACTCTCTTTCTGATGCTTATTATTATCTTTATTATTTACTATTTATTTACTATTATAATATCTCTTCTCTCTCTCTTTCTACCTACTTTCTTTCTTCTTTCTATTCTTTCTATAAACTTTGTGTCATAAATTATTTTCTTGTTAATACGCGATTAAGCTTTTCTCTTCTTTTGCTTCATCGTTTATAGTAGTTTAAAGCACATTTTCATCACTCACTTTTTTTTAATTTCGAAATATGTATTATTTCGCTGAAATGTGCTTCTTATATTTGTACTTTATTACCTTGTCTCACAAGACTTATTTCCATAAACGTGCGCTTGATGCTATCTCTAGCTTGTATACAACATTTCGACATTTTATTGTGTTTTCTTCTTGTGCTGTCTTTCTCTAGTCATATACGTTTATGAATCCGTATGACAGGACAAATCCTTATTTATTACTATTTTTTTGTTTGATCTTTCTGATAACGGTTGTTTGTTTCTAGCTTTTGGCGATTATGTGTGTAGGTGTCTCTATAGAACGAGTGTAGGAGAATTTTGTTTTCGTTTGGCATTTTTTTGTAGCTACGAGGCTTTGGCGAAATTCATAATTTAATGTATACTATACTATCAATCTGACAGGAGTTATTACGACTTTAATTTTATCAACGTAATATTTCTTATTGGTGATATTTAGCTGTTGTGTCGTGGGTCAGATTTCTACATGTTCATTTGTACGTAGGTTTTGTGCTATGATATTTTTGGTTAGGACGTTTATATTATTATAAAATATTTTTTATGAAGTCCCACAGTTGGGATTATCAAACTTTCTAGGAGAGTGCCACACTTTGGGGACCATCAAACTTTTTAAATGATTCATATGCTTAGACCTCCATCTACGCTTATCGAATCACTCCAATCACGAATTTTTGTTTTTATAGTCTTTCGTTTATAAATCTCAAACATAGTTTGTTATTTTTCATTTTGTTTTTCAACCTGTTCGCTTATTAAGTTGAATGTTAGATTATTCCGATTTTGAGTAATTATCAAAAAGGTTGGTTCTGTACTTTTGTTTATTTGAGATAACTTGTACGGCTTGCATGCAGTGTTCCGTTCGCTCTCGAGAATGTTCTCGGGATGCGGTACGGTTTTTTCTTTTTTCTTGAACGAGGGTTTTAAACATGCACTATATGCCGAAAATATTCATATAATATTGTAAGTGGTTATATCTATAATTGTACATTTGTGATCAGAGAGGAAAAAGAATATAGATTAAAAAAAATATATTGCGTATTCTAGTTGTTGTTAGTTGCAGAGACACATATAGATGAAACTCAATCCATAATGATTTAGATCGCATTTTTTGTTTTGACTCCATCTTATCTATAGAATGGACTTGTAGGTATAACAATCGGGTGAACGGATACTATTTTATGGGCTTCTTTTAAAATGACGTCAATGCAGGATATTGAACAGATTGTGACTATATAATGTCCGCATTAAGGACTTGTACTCGAAGTATTTCGCGTCAAGAGTTTGATTGTAAAATCATTTGCTTTTAGGTTTGTGGTATATCCAGGCGAGCCTAGTACTCTCGTTGTATACAAGTTTAGTAATTGTAATATATCATTATGTTGATAGTGCGGATGGGATAAATTTTATGCATGCAATTTATTGCCACTCTTTCTCAATAATTCAAATAAGACACATTTGATTTCAATTGGTATGTCTTATAGCGTGGTTTTTTGAATACATATATATATTCGCTAACTGCACTATTCGACTTTGACTTCCTATAGTTATCTATTATTTTTTTATGAATTATATTACATTAATATAGTGCACATGGTTTAAATATTAGGTAGATTTCACAGCATTTATAACTGATATTTTATTTATTAATCGGGCACAGATTATTGAAAAAGCGTGGGGTTCAAAAGAGGTTTCCTCAATAAAAATACTTAAAATCGCCGGTCTCTTCTTTACGCTTCTCAGTACATATTTATTATTGATAACGATTTCCACTATGGTTATTTATGGAATAGGTGGTCCATTATCGCGTCTTTATAATAATTAAATTGAATATATTATATTTTAATGGTAGATTTTTATATGCAAATAGTGATATAAAAGTCAATGTTTAATTCTCTCGATTTCACTAATTTTTCTAAGATATTAGTTATTTCGTTTTAATTTAATTTAATTGCTCTTTAAAATTTGGTGCTCGAAATTGGGTAACTATTTATGTATGCCCAATCGCATCTTAAACCATTTTGTTTTTTAAACCTGAGGGATGGTGTGGGGGGTAGAATTAATTATATATTGGAATTTACACCATAGTGTTAGAGTATTAATTTAATTTATATGGCTAATATTTTACACCATGAGTGTTTAGTTTTAACCCTTTTATATGTAAATCGCTGAAAAATTAAATCAATATTACTCATAATTTCAAGCGGAGTGATCTTATTATTATTTTATTACGTTATCTATTATTATTATTATTTATTATATTTATATATTAATTGAGGTTATTTAATTATTATTTATTTTTATTTAAATTTTTTTTATTAATGTTGCAGAAAATTCTCAATTTATTATATGTTAAACGTTTATCTTCTTCACTATTATTATTATTTTATATTATTATTTAATTATATTATTATATTAATTCTTAATATATTTTTAACTTATTATTAATTTTATTATTTACTTATTGTTATTATTATTATTAAATGCGGCGCCTTCGTGAGGACGTGTTATCGTCCCTTACACACAATTTCCCTGCAATTCGAATCGGTATTGGTTACGGGGAATATTAAACCTCCAAAAATTTGATATTATAGTTTGTCTGTTGCGAATTATCTTAATAAACGAGCTCTACGTTTATAGATATTTTTCAGTGATGAGATTTTATGCCTCAAAATATTTAGATTCTATATTAAAGGATATTTGTTTTGTTAATTATTAAATAGCCTTAAGTATTCTTATAATATTTATCTTATATTTTTATATGTTATTATATTTACATATTGTTTTTTTTTTTTCATTTAGTGTTTTTTCGATTTGATTAATTTATATTTTTTTTATAGCCTCTATTTAATTTTATATTATATATTATATATATATATATATATATATATATTATTATAAGGATTTTATAGCTTGACTGGCTATAGTAGGTCTATGAATACATATCTAAAAGTGTAAACACAATGTAACGTTGTATATGGTGATGTTATGTACTCCTAGTCCTGCAAACCACAAATCGAAGCTTCCCAGTCAACTAAATCTCTCTGCGAGTAATAACTTTTCGCCAAGATAAATGATATAGTGATTATTAAATTGATTCAAAACTCTTTCTTTATATATTAAGTTTAGAAGCGAAAAAAATATTAGTAGGTATTTATATTGAAAATTATTATTACATTAATTATATTCGAAATTATATTATATGGGATTAGTAGTATCTAATCTGTTGGTGATCAATTTAGGCGCATATCAGAGCTGAATGGTACTCTCTTCTCTTGATCATTACAGGACACCGTTTAACGTACCCTTGTTGTGCTCGTAATTTTTTGTGTTAATGAATATATATCTAAGGTTCTACTTATCATGGTCGTTAACGAAGAAATCAAATTTATTCATATAAATTATCATTTTAGCGCACTTTGCCATTATTAATTCTTATATTACTTTATATTGACTCAGTTGAAATAATCAAATATCTTACGTTAAATTATTTAGTACAATATACAGATGCCATCAATTTGAATAGATGTATATGATATACTATCAAGGATGTGTATGTGATGTTCCTATTATTGATTAATTTTTTTATGGGAAATAATATAAATATAATATAATGTAATACATGTGTTATATATAATTATATGGATAGGGCAATTCTACATAATTTATATTCCATTTACTTTTCACGTAGTTTAATCAGGGATTTCTTCTTACCTGAGATTATTTTTGGTAATAGATTATATCCTAATTTCTGATCAGGTGATTTTATATATATATTTAATAATATTGGTCCTACTCTATCATTTAGTCGAAGGATATGTTCGTTTTATCGTACTCTTGTCTTTGATCCTAGTAAGTACCATTGGATAAGTTATTACACTCTCGATTAATATTTATTGGTTGATTGTTTGAGTAGCATTAATCTTCAATTCCTTGAGCTTTCGTGGAGCAACTATACTCATCTAGGATGTCTGGGTAGCCTATCCGGTTGGGGTCGTGAGAGTCTTCGCCACTCTCAACAATAAATTTTGGTGTACTTTCCGGGTTGCTAGTGTGATGGAATAAAAAGCATTATATGATATATTGTGGGTTTTTTCTATTTACTCTTGACTAGTACATAAGTGTTTAGTTTGTTAACACGTTTTGTCGGCTTCCTGTAGTTTTGTAGTGGATCTATGAAGAGTATATGAATTTTTTAGTTATTTTCAGAGAAATAGATATTCCCATTGTAATTAACTGTGGTGTATAAAGTTTAAACCGATAATATCCATAACGACATAGATACGCATTAATCCCTATATTTATCCCGTAGCAACCCCTCTGGTATTTCATGTACAAATCCAAGATTTTTACAACTTCAATGAAGACAAAAGTGAACCTATTCTGTACTCACGGGGTATTAAACTTCGATGCTTGTGATGAATTTTTTATCCTTAGTGCGTCATGGCAGTAATTTAATTATATCTATATATATTATTGGGAAACAGATAAATACTTGAATAGACTCAAACATACAAGCTTGATTAAAGTATGTAGTGAGTTGTTGAGATACTCTTCTCTCCTACCCTCAGTAAAAGCCAAGACTCGGATCGATTAGAGAGCAGGTTCAGATACTACAGATTTACTTGTATTTTTATATCCTGGTGGGGCAGGAGTGAACTACTTACTCTCCTTACGTTAGTTAAACTTTGTCTTACCTAAGATATAAATGAGTACAGAGTACATCACCACCTTGACTAGTGCTTCGCCCGTAATCGGAGGGGATAATAGTACCAATTTTGTTATGGTGGTTATCGCGTTCAAAAAAAATAACCCAAATTATAAGACGCTAATCTCTTTTTAGTAAAGTTTGTGGATATGATTAATTATAAATAGAAGGTTATATAAGCACACATTATCGGTCTCTAATTTCGCAGGTTAGGCAAATAAGCAATGTAATTTCTTTTTTGGTTCTTTATCCATTGCTTTTGTTATAAAATTGGGCTATATATGGTGTACCCTAGTTTATAAGTCAATTACAGGTATATAGTGTGACTAACATTAATTATGTGAATCATTAAATTTAAAATTTTAACCTTAATGGAGTTTATTTAGTGTCTTTGTGGGAAAGATTTTAAAAGATTGTTATCATTGGGAAATAGGAATATAATGAGAGTCGTTCATTCCTTACTCGGAGCATTTTTCTGACGGTCGAAAATCAGTGCCCTTGGATATATGATCATTTAATTACAATAGTGCTTAAAAAAAAAACTTTCTTATAAATGGTCCTAATGATTAATTGTTTATTGTATTAGGGATACAGAAGATCTTTTTTTGTTTATCACTGGAATCAGATATATATTTATCTATAGATTATTATTATTACTTCTAGCAAATACTAGTTCAAGTTATATGTTTTAATTGTTGAATTAATTTAATTTAGAGAATGATGTTGGTAATTATAATTGTACAGTACAAATGATTGGTTTAATTAGTATTATATTTTTTGGTTAGTATAATTTTTGTGTGCAGAAATTTTTTTTCTATTCGTTAATATTTACTGGCTTTTCTCTCATGAGTTATTTATTAACTCAAGTTTTTTGGTTTTCCTCGTGTAGACATTTATTTATATCAACGATTGTGACAGTATGATTAGTGGATGTCAGGAATTATTGAATTGTGAATTATTTTGTGGTTAAGATTCATAATTACATCTTTTTATTAGGATTGGTACATTATATATATATATATCATTTAAAAACATTTCTGACACAAATCTCACCAGTTGTTTGATGTGGTCATTTAATGGGGGAGGGTTCTCAATTATTGAAGACCTTAGTAACTCCGTTAATAAATTTCATAAATGTCCTGGCCTCATTATAAGGTATGCTTGTTTCGCGATCATGCGATTGAATAAGACTGTACGCTGTTCTTTGATCAGCTGATTCAGGTGTGTGTATTGTGTTCATAGTGGTTGTGTATATTTGTTTTGCTCGTAGTACGTTGTGGTGGTTGAATTATGTACATGCCCTTTAGTGCGGCGCTCGTAGTTGCTCGGCTACAGCTGTGCGTACCTCGAACACTCGTCGTGCTACTTGAATTTGTAATAGTTTACTTTAATCACTGTTTTGGTCTCAAATCTAGTTTAAGTATATGTTGATTATCGCTGGTATTCGTGGTCATAGAAGATTCTTGTGGTTAATATCGCTTCTAGAATATGGTGATCTATAATTTGAATTTCTCTAGAGAAACTTATCACTCATAATGTTTTTACGGCCGACTCGTTAACAACTTTAAATATTTGATTACTGGGTAGCTCATGGGTTTTTGAAAATAAAATTTGCGAAGAAGTTGTACTTAGGAAATTTACATAGGTAGTATTATTTATATTCCTAGCTGAAACGATGGGTGCAACTTATAATAATACAGATTTCTGTGAGTACTCAGTTTATGATATTTTTTAGATAGTTAAGGTAGAGACTCGCCACCATAGTGGTTCTCAGTATATATAGTAATAGGTTGACTTAAATTAACTATAACAATACTAATTATAATTTTTTTTTTACTTTAGACATTTAATATAGATATATTATAGCTGTGATATATATATAATTAAAATGGAGAGGAATTATGGTAAATTTAGTATACTATATTGGGGTCAAGGTTATATCAATATAACATTTTGGAAAAAGTACTCCCCCTCCCACCCCTCATATAATTATTTTATATTTTACTTCACCCTTATTTTATTTATTATCCTTTTTTGATTTAATAGAAATATATAAATTATATGGTATATATATTTATCCAATATGGTAATTATTATATTATACTGTTGATTTGAACTGTTAGGGAAATGCCTTAGCTCTCAGGTGGTAATTATTTAGAGAGAATAAAACGTTTTATGATGTTTTATATTAGTTTTTATATTTATTTTTAATGATACAATTAATTTTTTTTCGTAGAATATACTGCAAAAGATAGAATGTAAGCTTCACTGACCGATTTTAATGACTATTCATATATATATATATATATTAATATATATATATATATATATAATATATAATATAGTATATATATATATAGTATATATATAATATATATATATATATATATATATATATATATATATATAATATATAATTAATACACTATTATTATATATATCATAACTGGAAATTGTGGTTAGGCAGTATGGCAAAACTAAACCGAAGTCGGACCATATTTTTTTTTTTTTTTAAATTATATTTGATTTATTTAGTGAAAATATTCTCATTAGAAAGATTGTTCTAGTTTACTGGACGTTCGTAAGATATCCGCATCCGTGATGTCAGTACTTTAGAGAAAAGTCAGAGCCATCTTTCTAAATTAAATGCTATATTATATATTATATATGAGATCGTATCTACTATAAATATTATTATATACTATATCATATATTATATAATATGAATATTATTATATATATATATATATACTTATACTATTATATATTGAACCGGTCGTATCCGCCTTTTAAGTCTGAAACAGTAATATCATTTTCTTCTCTTTAGTGTATTTATATATCTAGTCCCATTTTTTGTTATTAAAATCATTGTTTAAGTTTTCAGAAAATGTCAAAAATTAAAATTTAATATAAAAATTTAAAATAATTAAAGAACAAGACCGATTGAAAATGTGCGGATCTAGTGTGTGAAGGGGTCTAAATATATCCGCATCCTCACATCCGCGGGGTCTTCCTTTCTCCTTCTATATACTACTAATAATTATACTATATATTATATATATACTATATATATACTATATATATATACTATATAATATATCATATATATATATACTATATATATATATATATTATAATTTATATAGTATATATATATATATATTTATGTGTGGTGTTATGTGGGTGGGTGTTTGCAGCGGAGCGAAGGTCGTTGAGCACATATTGTTGCCAAAAATATCTTCCTAGTTTTAATTACATATTCTCTAGTATTGAATAAGGCTTCTTCGTTCTTTTCTTCTATTTACTAGTAAAGTTAATCAAGGAACGATATATCTAGTGATTGTCGTTTCATAATTTTGTTGTGTTTTGTATTATATATATCCTGACGTACTCACCCCTATCCCTCATATTTTACCTACTATACCCTATATATATATAGTATATATAGATATATATATATATCATATATAATATATAATATATACTTAATATATAATATAGTAATCATTATATATATATATATTATACTATATTAATATATATAACTATATCAGACGGCGGCTTCGGGCGTTAGACGACGCTTATCATTATAGAAACAATCGATCTTCCACAAATTTCATAAAATTACGTTTAAAATTCTTCTTCTTTTATTGCGAAAGTTGGTCAAATGAAAGACTATATTACATAATACATATAAAAAGATTTGGTTCCAAATATAAACAAAAAGTTTAAGATTCATCGCCATTGAATAATTGCTATTTTCAATCAATCTATAAAGGCCGTGCGAGCTCGAGCTTCCCGAAATAGACGACCTAAAATTGTAAAACAGTATATACACTAATTTAAATTTTCTTTACAAGTTTTTTTTTTTTCCTAACTTAGGAATCTAAATAAAAGCACTCGTGTTTTATTTAAAATTAAAAAAATTTAAAATAAAATTTTGTTCTTACATTGCTTTTCGGAGAAAAAATTAATATTTAAAATTCTGAATACCTGGTACGAAACAATAATCAATCAAAGGAAAACAATGAAAGGAAAAAACTATTGAAACCGTTACGCATCGAATAATTTTAAACTTAGGAAGAAAACGGTAAATAGCACTAACTTAAGTATCTAAAATATTATATATATATATTATATATATATTATTATACTAAAGAAGCTACCTATATATAGTATCTGTACTATATATAGTAGTAGTATGGTACCCACCTGAGAGATTATATACTATACTATAATTATATATACTATATATAGTATAAACTTTAATCAATTCAATGAGATATAGAGAGAGAGAGAGATGGGAGGAGGGGGAGCCCCTAGAGTAAAAAGTTACTGGAGTCGGCCGCAAATATATGTAATAGTGGGTTCCAAATTTAGATGGTAGGGGCAGGGAGAGCTGGGCAGGCTACCGAGGAGGGTAGGCAAATTTACTCACCAGATCAACGCGGAGGGAACATGAATGACCGGACAATTGACGAAATATTTGTTACAATAAGTATCTAACTTAAAAAATAAATTTTTTGCCCAGTTCAAATTTAAGTTTTGAATATATTTTATCTTGAAAGTGTTCTTTCTATTATTATATTTGTATCTTTTTTTGAGATTGAGGACGGGTGAGCAAAAAAAAAAAAAGGGAAATAAAATAGTGTTTGGAGAAGGTGGAACTATGAAAAATAAGTAAATCAAATACATTACCTAACCTAATAACCTAACTCTGTATATAGTGAGCCATCCAAAATTTTTAATCAGTTACCGCAGGCCCAAAAATAGTGGTGTATATACTATATATATATATTATACTATATATAAACATATATTATATTATTATATGTGTATTAGTATATTACTATATATATTATTATATATAATATATATATAATCATATATATATATATATATATATATAATAATATCATATATATATATATTATATATTATAGTATATATATATATATAAACACCTTTATTTGGCACCATATGTGTTCATCGTTGCATTAAAATTGTCCTGGCGTTACATGCATAAAAAAAGTTCGCTAACGTTTGTTCATGCATTTGTTTCTATGAAGCAATATAAAATTTAAAACAAAAAAAAAAGAAGCTATTGTCTTTTGCTTTTATTTTAAATTCTGTGCACGTTACGAGAAGAAGGGTTGCCTGCTTGTCAAATTTCGTCGTTTTATTTCTTTGAAGAAAAAAAATATAATATTAAGCAACGTAAGTGAAGTTTTTAAGTTTTGTTATTGAGAATTGCGAAGAAGAAGACGGTTTTTTGGCGACTTCGCTTAAGCTATTTTTATTTGGCACTTGGATTCGTTTAGTCTTAACAGTTTTTCTAAAAAAGAATAAAGAAAAGTATTTTTAAAAAGTTCGTACAGGACGTTATTATTTATTAATATAGTTGGCTTCGCAATTTTGCAGACGTAGTACTATAGGTGTGTGGATTTGTGGTGGGATTTGTGATGTGATGTTGTGTTGTGATTTTGTTTTAAATTATCGTTGTATTTATATTCTTATTTTTTCCTATTATTATTACCAGAAATATTAAAATGTCATTTATTACTTGAAGAAAAAGAGGATCTATAATACAGCCCTTTTAAATTGCAACATTATTATATAACTATTTGATAAATTGATGACAATTCATGGATAGATATGACAGCATAGAAATACTTGATATCAAATTAAGATGAGCATAATTATTGAATATTATAACTCGTTTTTTTATAATATTTAATTATATAAATATCAATTAGAAATTTTCTATACTTTAACTTTACATAATCGTATCTGATGGTAGGATATAAATTCTGCCAATCAATATACACCTAATTATAGCGATTGTATTGTGGACCATTTATCAAGGTATTTATCAAACACTCAGGTTTATAAAATATTTTGTTGTTTCATCGAATGAAATCCACAAAAAAATTGAGATTAGCTATATTTTTTATTAAAAGAAAATATCAGCATTCTTATAGCAAATAATTGGAGCAAGTACTTGAAGAAGAAAAAGTACAAGGACATCCAATCAGAGAATTATAAAATTTTAAGTGAGAATTTGGCTTAGAATTAATAAAAATAAGTTAGTTAAAAAGCTTTTTTATTTTACTATAAATATATATTTGGTGTAAGAACATAAAGGTTAATTCGGCTTCCTTACACTTGACAACACATATAATGGAGGTGTTCGGAAAAACGAAAAATTAGAAACTCTAGATATGAATTCGCAAGCCAGATCACTCATGGTATTGGGCAAAAGTAAAATTTAATTTCTATCACAGAGTGTTGGGCAGCAATTAATTAACACAAGCGCATATATAATCAAAGTAGAAACTGCAAAATCCACTGTTTGATGGGCTTGTTCTCAAATCTGGTATGATAGAAAGCCCATAATCAAGCATCTAACGTGTAATCCGTAACAGCATACACGTAGGTGGATCCAGACTCTGATTTTAAAAGGCACGAAAAGTTAGATCCCTCAAAAGCAAAATCAGGTGTGTGGGTTTAATTGGTTATTTTGAGAGATGAAAGCTATCCATAATATATGAATGCTTATCAAGCAAGGAGGTAAATATTTGTGTTTAGAATCGCGTAGATGTAAATATGTGAAGCGAGATTTCAACTAGGGATCAAAAAATGAATCAGGGGGACGAGATAGGGATCCAGCACAAAAGGAAATTGAGAAGAAAGATCAAATAGTGAAAGATGCAGACAACTCCGATGAAGAGTACATCTATAGATTAAGGTCTTGAATCTTCATCACTATACAGAAACAGAATCTGAATAGGGACAAAATAGAATAAATGAATAATAGAATTATACATCTGCATTCAAAAATAGAAGTTCAAAAGATAAGAATAAGTAAGCACGAAACAAAATTAAGAGTACCCCAGATCAGTAATCTAAAGGCCATAAAATGTTTGATGTATTCGGGTACAGTCTTTATACTAATTTAAGAAGATATGGAAAGAACTGAAAATTATAAAAGAAGATATTGCAGAGTAGCATAAGCAAAATGGATTAATTCAAATGGAGAAATGGAAATGAAATCATTGAAAGAAAATCAAACCTTTGGAATTATGTTGAATTACCACCCTTTAGGATAGAAAACGAATGGAAACAACAGATGGATTATTGGAAAATTAAAAATGAATCGGCAGGAACATAGAAAGATGACAAATATAAAAGCAAGAATCTAGTTTGCACAAGGGTATAGTCAACATAAAGGAATTGACTATGAGCAAACAATTCTTTAGTCCCTATTAGCAAATAAAAGTGACTGTAAGGGCTTTGATAAGTGATAAGCATACTAAAGAAAATATAAACGCTTCAATCAAATTTGATCTTTCAAACAGCATTCCTTTATGGAAATTTACGAAGAAATATATATTGAACAACCCAAGGTTTTGAAGATGGACAGACAAATTACAATGACAATTAAAAAAAACCAGTTTGTATGGACTTAAACAAGCACCAAGATGCTGGAATGAAAGACTTGGAAACTTTCTTTTAAAACTTAATTTTGGTAAAAGTACAGCCGATCCTTGTTTTTACCATAAGAAATCAGAATGGACACAAAATCATACTTTTTCATTAATATGTTGAATGATGGACTAGTTTGCATCAACAAGAATTCAAGCAGAAATTGCAGTTTAAATTTGTATTTAGAGAATTAAAAATTCAGGATTCACAAAATAACATATACACCTGCAACATATTTTTTAGGAATTGAAATCCGAAATCAGGAGAAATGGATGGGTCTGTCAAAAGATCATCATTGTACCTTTAAATGCCATTGCGGAGTTAAATTTCGATTCTAGCTTGACGTTTTCCACATTGACAGTAGTTTTGGCAATTTGTGTGTTTTGTGAGTATTTTTCATTCTATAAAAATATATTTTTTCTTTTTTATTATAAATACGTTAGAATAAACTGTAACATAACTTATTCTTTCTCTCATGAAGGGGACTCCCTTACTTTAGAAGGGAGGGGGGTACAAACACTTCCGTGTCTGTGAAGTGCTTGAAGTGTCCCAAGAGAAAGGTATTAATTATTATGAAATGTGATTCTGAACAAAAGATCATCTGGAGGGTACTTTTCGTGATGCAGATTTATGTCTGGGATTTGAGAACAGGTTTGCTTTGACATTTCAAAATCAACTGAAAATTGTATTGTTTATATTGACTGGAGGAAGCATTTGTGATTTACTAATTTAGTCAAAAATAAGTTTCAGTTGGTTGCTATTTCATCACAAGAAGCTTAAAATAAATGCCAGACAAGTGAAGGCCATATCCAAAAGGTATTTAATTTGGTGTGGCTTTCAATTCCAATCATTTTGGAAGAAATTCAGAAGTCCTTCAAGAAACCTGTAGCACTCTTTTGAATTGGACAATGAAAATTCAAGCTATTAAACTCATAACGAATCTTCAGAAATTTTCAACAAAAGGGCAAGCAAATAAAAGTAAGGTCCATCTTCATTCAGTTAGTGGGAAAAAAATTCAAAATATGAAAAAAATAGAATATAAATATTAGCAGTGAGAATCAACTTGCAGATGGACCCCACAAAGCCTCTATATCAACCAAGATTAATGAGCTTGAACATATAAGTTAGGTTTAGCGATTGAGAGGGCGGCTAAACATGAAACCCTTAAGTGTTGAATAATAATTTAAGTTTATATTTAATGTAATTAAATTATTATTTTCTTTAAATGCATTTATGAATATTTTTTACTTGGCTACTATGCCAGTAGAAGAGAAATAATCTTGGAAACATGGATATTCGTCCGTATCCCAGTCATGGACTTATTATTGTTTGCCTTTTTATGATGTGTTTCAATTGATACACACACACGCATTATGTATTATAGAGAAATAATATTTTTATTGTAAAATTATAATCCTTTTATTCTCGTGTTTAATATTATTCTCTTAAAGCACTTGCTGAAATGTCTGAATTTCAGTTCTTCCTCAGAAAATTTCCAAACTATTGAAACCCAAGAGGTTTTTATAGAAGCAACTTATTAATACAATTAGTTGTAGAGAGCGGAATCGAGTTTCAGGGCTTTTTGAGGGAGTTAAAGTCGAAAACCATAATTTCAGTGAAGAGAAGTCGGGATTTAGAATCGGAGTTGACTCTTGCAGAAATGGTCGAGAGTCAGAGTTGGAAGTCGGAAAATATATCCGACCCCATTCCTAATCAAAAACAATTGTCGACAATGTTTTAAATTAAGCGATACGGAGATATTTAACCGATGCTTAAAATATCTTTCGATTTTACATAATTAAAAAAAGAACAAGAGAAGGATGAAACTCTGCAAAATTTATTAAAGGGAAAAGAGAAAACAAGTTTGATACTAAGAATTAGACACTATAGCAAACGTCGGTTAGTAGAGTTGACAGCAGATATTAAAAACAACAGATATCGTATTTTTGTGCCCAGAGATTTAGTACATAGAGTAATAGAAACGATACATACGCAAGGAGATTTGGTACCAGGTAAATTTTAGCTAAATTTATGAGATACTTTATTTGGAGGGAAATGTCTACAAATATCGAGAATTAAGCGAAAATTTAAAATGTTCCACACGAAAATTTTTGCATACTAATTATTGTTCTGTGCAAAACTGCAATTTAAATTCGGAATATATAAAATTTCCAACTTTTGCGCACAAGTTTATTATGCACATATATTTATTGAAAATGCCTCCCTAAAATCATGGATGTAGAAAGAATAGTCGAAAAAGTAGTGAAAAGCATATTTAATTTACAGATTCTATACTGGTATTAGTCAAAGATGAAGGACCACAATTCCACTCAGGATTCTTTGAAAGTATGTTTGAAAGACTAGATATAAATCTGCTGGGTTATATATCTCAACTTAAGTTTTCGAAACGCAATGAGAAGTGTAGAGGCATTTTTCATCTAGCACAATAGTTTAAATAATTTTTTAATGAGACTATGATGACATGAAGAAACTTCGAAGGAAATAATTAAATTGGTTAGACCTAAGTTTATCTTTCGTAGCATCTCTGACTGAAAGCTGTGCTGAACGCCTGCTATTTGATGATGTCATGGTTTAAAGAAGTTGCGTGTTTGCCAGGTGTCAGTGTTTAAGTAGATTTACGAAAGAGAAGAATAGAGAGTGGAAATGAACAAGAACAGAATTATTCAAGAAACACATCTTTAATTAAGATCATCATTAATATTAGCATATAATTAAATTAATTTAAAAATTCCGCATATTTTATTGAAAATTACATTTTATAAACATAAATTTAATTTTCTCCATTAACCCAATGATTAATTATTTAATGAAGGAATTATTTTATAACCTATTTGGGTTAGGAAATTCCAAATTAAAGCTTTAGATGATTATCAAATCTCTTAGTTTTTGGATTGTGCCTTTCATATAACTATTACTATTCACGTGACTGGCACAGTTAAAGAAACAGAAACAAAACCTGACAAAGTGCATGACAAAGGTGAGTTTTGGGTTTTACTAGGTAATAAATTATATAATATAAATAAGTTGTAAATAAAATTAATCAAATAAAAAGTTATAATCACCTAACTGAAATAAAAATTTAAAACTTTTAAACCTGTTGCCACAGGTCCCTATTTAAGGTTTAATGAATACTTCTGAAACGAGGAGGATAGCGTTGAAGGATTTTGAATGGAATTTGTTCTTACACTTTACCACCCAGAATCCTCAAATTAGTGGGTGACTTTCTACGAATTAGAGATGTAATATGATCCTTCGGCTCTAATTTGACTCACAATGTCAACTCTCTCTCCTCTCTCTCTCTCTTCTCTCTCTCTCTTACATTCTCCGGTCTCCTCTCTTCTTTCTTCTCGTCTCTCTCTCTCTCATCTCTCTCTTCTTCTCTTCTCTCTCTTTCATAACATCTCTCTCTCTTCCGCGTCTCTCTCTCTCTCTCTCATCTCTCTCTCGCTCTCTCTCTCTCTCCTCTCTCTCATCTCTCTCTCTCTCTCTCCGTATACTCTCTCGAGGGTTCTCGGTCTCTTCCTCTCTCGTGGCTCATTCTCTCTCAAGATTCTCAACTCTCTCTCTCTTTCTCCTCAGTTCTCTTTGAAATAAGTCTCTAGAGTCTTCGATTGATTTAAGTGTATTGAACAAAAGTGAGCTTATTATAGGAAATCAACACGACAGTATGTAGTAGGGAGGGACGGCTCACACCCTCACCAGAAGATGAATATTCTTTGGGTTAAGCAACTTCCATGTTAAATCTAAATATATAATATCCCGATTAGGTTGAACCTTTTCAGTAACATTAATGACTACGTCCCATATCCTATTCCTTTCTATGAAGAAGTCCCACTTACATCCACGCAGTTTTTAGCAAATAGTAAATTACTATTAAATTGTGAATTAAGAATAGCGACAAGACAAACTCGTAAAGGATCCCGTTATATTTGGCTGTTATTTATGATATTCAATTACGCTGGGTCGCTGTTGCTGCCCCCTTGACAACTTTAAAGAGATTTTCAATAACCAAATATTTTGCGTAGATATATCTACCTATGAATCTATGAGACTTTTTTCTTAACAAATCTTCTATTTGGCTGAAAAGTCTGCACGACCATTGGGTATATGTTTACAACATAAGCCAGATCAAATTTCCTAATCCCAATCTTCTCGATTTTGCTTATCTGGTTTACCTCATGTGGGGGCATTAACATCTATACATACTGTGGTTCGCAAGTAAACTTTAAATGTTAGTACCAACAGTTAAGCAGTTTTAAATTTTAAGGTTAGTATCAGAATTAATTAATATCTTATATAGTAATTTATAAATATATAATAACTCTCTCTCTCTCTGGGATACTGATTATAATATATATTAAAAATATCAATAAAATATATATATATATAAATCAATGGGTATAAAATTATAATATAAATATATTTATGTGTTCGGTATATATATATTATATATATTATATATAAAGTGAAAATGTCTGTATGAGTCCAATCAGAGAGTTAATATTTATTTAGTATTTGGATAATAACAAATATAAACTTATATTCATATATTTATAGGTACAGCACTATTATGTCATAATACAACTGTACAGAATTTCCTTATATCACTAATAAATTAACGTAGTCATTACACATTTCAAAAATAATCTGCTTAGGAAATATTCTTAATATTACGTTGTACATTTATTTTTACTGATTAAGGTTGGCTGTATCAAAGTTATAGCTTATAAACTAAGGAGCTTATACGCAGTAAGTATTTTAGTTACCTTATAGTAATAGGAAGCTATAGATAGTCACGATAAATTATTATAATAATTAATTTTTAAAATCATCGTTATCTATTAAATATATTTTATATAAACTAAGTAATTTGATACTTATAAAATTTTTATATTTACGAAAATATGTTGAAATTTTCTGAGAGGAGGGTGTAGTCTAAAAAGACACAGAATTTTAAGATCAGGCGAAGGTTTTGATTGTGTGTTTTTGAAGAATGTCCATAGTGTGTAACTGGCCCCCCTGGATACGCCCTCGATGTTATGTTACGAGGTACTAAATCTATTGCACTAAAGCTTAATACGCTGTAATATATATATTAATACATACTAAAATATAAAATTCGTTGTATGATTACATAAATATATATATAGTAAGAATTAATTGTTTAACTTTGTGTAGTAAAAGAATGCGTCTTATATATAGTTCAACTACTTTTAAGCCACTATCTTTTCATGAGGAGGTAAACAATAATTAGCCAAGACATTTATATCCCAATTATCTGATTGGTGGAGGACTCCAAATGAGGCCTCAACGCCAAACATGAATTTCGAGAGTTATTTGTTTTAAAGAGTAATTTTCAGATAACACGAAGAGGTAATTATTAAATTTATAAGGCAACAGTTTTCGATATGCGAGCAAATCATTTTCAGATGTAATGCTAATAATATGTTAATTATATTAATATGAGTTTATACTTATAATTATATATTTATAAATATATATAATCATATGATATATATATATATATAATTATATACGAGTGTATACGTAAGTAGTATTTATTTGAAATTTATTTATAACTGATTTATTTTGTACTGCCCATAGCTATTAAGATTTGAGATTGTAATCTAATAATTCATTAATTAATTCCTATATAGTCAATATTATATCTATTCATTTTTAACATTGATTGGGGTAAGAAACGCCGGAATTAAAAACTGAAGCTATCACATTTCAATCACGAAGATTTTTAATTGAGTTACCTATTCATACCCGGGATTCTATTTAATTTTAACCTTGGATGCCCCGAGTTTAATTTTTTTGTTTTCTGGGCAATTTTTAAACCTTTTAACTCTTGGCTCTTCGGTGATTCTGTTTGATTCGGACAAAAAACTGGGTATTAAACGGTGGACCTTAAATTTATCGAGTTAAAAAAACAACTCTTTGTGTATGACATGGATGTTTCAAAGAATCACGGGTTCACCTGTGTCAATTGCGGTTGGAATTCAATTTGTTTGGAAAAAAAATCTGTGTAGTGAGAAAAATGCGAGTAATCAATAGGTGTGATTTAACACTAAAATAAACTGTGTGAAAATCAAAGTAGTTTATTTAAACAACGATTTGAATATGAATTTTTTGATCAATACCTATCTATCCTTTTTGTTAATACTACTTTTTGTTAAATTATAAAGTAAAATAGGATGTTCCGAAAAAGTTCAAATTGAAAAAATAAAAATCAAGTTAAACATGTAGTCATCTCTTTTGATGAAATTATGCTTCTTGTTGGCTCAAAAATTTGCATACAACGACAGGGAGTTCTTGGGTCCAATTTCTCAACAATAGGATGTAATCACAAATGCAGTATTCTTAGGTATCTTACCACTTAACATTTCTACCGAAGGTTATTTTTCCTTGGCTTGACTCGTTTGACCTCAATAAAATAGTCTGGGTGATTTTAGCCAGGATAAAGACCCGGCTGTTTTCTAGGACTATAAAAGAGATTATAAGCTGAATGTTTCAATATATAATATTTCTTAATATGGCGCCCTGTAGTTTCCACTCCAAAAATCATAGATATTCGCGGGGGCTTTGAATAGGCCGGGAAAAGGAGAGATAGGGAAAGGGAGGGACAAGTAGTCGGCCCTTCTGCGGGGTTGCCCACAAAATCAAACCCGCTTTCCACTTGAACGCCATCCCTAACCCAGTGAACAAGGATGTATATTTGGGGCTCAGGCATCTGCATCTCTTTTTGGACCACTCTCTGAAGAGGCATTGATGTCTTTGGTTGTATAATGAACGAACGCATCTAAAGGGTAAGGGGATCGAAAGAATTCCCCGGTTGTAATTATCATTATTGTATAATTTATATATATATATACTGCCAATGAAAAACAAGTCTATAAGCGACAAGAAATAAGTAATCCTCACCCATTAATACTAGACTTATAGTCACATGTATCTTCTATACTAACTGTCAAGTCAATTTACGCCTAAGTGTATTATTGGATTCTTAATTAGGTATTAGTCATTAAGTTAATGGTATACTTATAATTAAGTGGCTTTAACATATCTAATAGTATGCGAATATTTACTTATATATACATATAACTAAATCAACTATATATATATATAATATATTTATATATAAATCGATTAGATTTTAACACATGAACGTTGTTCTGAATATTAGTTTAGTGACATAACCAATTTTGCTCCAAACTACACTCTACTTGGTAATCATAATCAAATTAAATTTTCATTTTGCACAAGAAGTAAGCATTTTAGTGCCTTATTCTTATAATACTTCTAAACTGTATTATATGATAATAGACCTAGATTAATCTAGAAGCAGACCATATCTTCCCGCCCTCGCCAACTATAAGGTATATTCGGGAAATTAAAATCTTATCTAACAAACAAAGTGAATGTTCGATACCTATTAAATAATATCCATGACTGATTAAACTTAACTTGACCAAAGTTGAATTACCTTATAATATCAATCTGTAGTAAAAAGAAGGGGTGCTTGGTTTCATAAGAATTTAATCAGTACGTATCTTAAGTTAGATAGATTATACAATAACCCTAAATTTAGTTCTAATCGATTTTTTCAATAATTTCTCACAGAAGAAATTTGGAAATACTTTTTCCATGACCAACCGTACACCGAATATTGCGAGCAGTATACATAAATACATTGGCTGCGAAAAATAGAATTAAACACATAATTATTTAATCTATAACATACATCGGTCTTATGGTCAAACAGATAATTGAAGGACGTTAACGTTAAAGTATTCTGACAGATCTGATATTTATTTACCAGTATCAATTCTATTTCTCTATATACCAAGGAAAAGTAAAAATAATCCCCATTAAAACAATAGACTTTAAACTCACGAACGACCGGATTTCGTGGGGTATGTCTTTCTAGGGATTAAAAATGGAGACTCTGTGAACGAGTCAAGGGTGGTGTCACATGTATTAAAGTCACTTCACGCGAATGGACTGCGCCGGCTCACCCACCTTTGGTGGTAATAGATAACTACTGAAGTCTCGCTGCTTTGCACAGTATTTAATGACCAAGAGCGTTTCAACAGCTGGACAACGCCCGTAACGATTGACAACCAGATTTCGCGCCCAGCTGGCCGAGCTTACCAAGGCTCGTGACTGGAGATGGCGGTTCTATTCAGACTGCTTCTTCAAGGTCGAATGACTCCAGGCTTGAAAAGACGAAATACGAGACGCTCGGGCGAAGTCACTGAAATTCAAAAAGAATCAGATAATAATAGATTTAATACACTTTTTAATAAGGCTGCTCTCAAGATTTATGTTATTACCATTCTCGCTTCCTTCCACCGGGCGTACAGGTGTGAATCTAATGAATGTCCCCTATATCCATTACTTTTTGCTAATGTGAAAATGAAACGCCTCACGTAATATCTCTCAAGCTTCGGAAACTCCCCTAGAAGCGGCTGTCAGGACAAGATACAGCGACAGTCGTAACAAATATAGGTCACAAATAGAAAAGGTGACAATTCACCCAAAAGTGCAAGTTTACGCGAAAATGGCTAATTTTTAATAATGGGTGGGAAAATCGTATTAAAATGAACTCAGAAACTTCAAGTCAACATAAAATTAATAATAATATACTAATAATAATAATAATAATTATAATATAATAATAATAATATAATATAATAGATAATTAATAATAATAATAATATAATAATATAATAATAATAATAATAATAATGAATAATAACAATAATGATAGAATAATTAAATTCATATAATAAATATAATAATAATAATTTGAAGAAGAAGAAGAAGAAGAAGAAGAAGAAGAAGAAGAAGAAGAAGAAGAATATTATTATTAATAATAATAATACAAGAATATTAACAATCAAAAACAGTTGAAAAATAATAATAATCCAGTATAATAATAATAAAGAATGAAAATAATGCTATGAAATGCATAGGTTTTTTATAATACTTTCCAAAGTTTGCTTTGAAAGACAAGCATTAAATAATGATATTGTAAAGGTCTTGCATGCACCTTCTCAAAACAAAAATGAAATTTTACCACAAAAAAGTAGTAGTATTATGGTAAATAAAAATATTCCAATTAAAAAGGATGTTATATTAAATGATACGTCTATCAAAGAAAGGTTTGAAATTGATTGTTCGAAATATGTTGGTAATGTATAATATAAAAATTTTAGTACAACTGTAGACCCTTTGCATGTGGGCTATATCTTTTTAAAATCAAATTCATTGAATGATGTATCTGGTATGACTCATATGATGGAAAGTGAGAGCAACGAAACAGGTCGCTTGTCAAATCCAACTGTCTTGAGGACTGTTAACGACCGATGTTTTAACATTGAAAATGTTACAGCCGATGTTGGGATAGACAAGAAGACTTGTAAGGTTGACGACTTGAAATTATATAGAGTACATGACCTATTAAATAAGGTAGACTACCTGGTTGACTGTGGATCGGAAAAAAATATTTTGGCTGGGAGCGCTCTTGCAAATAGCAAGGCACCCATAGGTTATATGTTAGCAGCCAACAATTCAAAAATTGCTATTTATGACATTAAAACTATTGAATTTGACCTTAATCTAGGTAGAAATTATGTTGATACTTTTTATGTTGCAAATATTGAGTCAAATATATTAGGTTTAACATTTTTGAAACATTTTGAAATGGGCATCGATTTTAAACGCGATTTATTAATAGATTCAGTTACAAATAAAACAATAAAATTGAGTAGATATGAAAATTTTAATATTAAGTATGTGCATGAAAATTTCCTCTCTAATCTGTCTCTTTGAAACCCTCTCTC
>JABUQX010067754.1:0-2500 GCA_015478945.1 Trachelipus rathkii
AAGCCTGGTGAAACCAGAGCCTCCCAGCCCCAAGATATGAGAACAGCACTCCATACATGGTGGATGAGACCCTTGTATAGCTGGAGAACTGAAAAGAGGAAAAAAGCCCCGCAGTCTAAAAACAGAACTCCCAGTTTCTTTGAGGCCGCCCTAGCAACCGTTGTGATTTGAGGTTTCCAAGACATTTTTTTTGTTTATGTTAAGGCCAAGGAGTCTTATATTGTCACCAGAAGAGAATAGGGAACCATCGAAAGAGATAGGAAAGTTGGATTTTGTCTTAGAGGGGGAGATTTGTAGAAGTTGGGTTTTTAAAGAATTGAATTTCACAAGGTTGAGACGACCCCACTCGGAAATTCTATCTAGATCAGCGAGAATAAAATCGGAAAGATTAAAACGAGATTCAATTCTAGAAGTAAAAGAGGAACCTGAATTAAATAGTTGAAAATGAAGGGTCGAGTCATCGGCTTATAAGTGGATAAAGTTATATATGTGCAGGTGGGAAGATCATTAATGAAAAGTAGGAATAAAGTAGGAAACAAGACAGAACCCTGTGGAACACCACTATTGTCAGAAAAGAAGAAGTCGCTCCATCAACAACAGTCATTATAGAGCGGTTTGAAAGAAAGCTAAACATAAGTAAGCAAAGGAAAGGAGGAAATCTGAAGGAAGGTACTTGGAGAGATTGACGCATGCCAGTCCTGGGCAAATACTTTGGATATGTCAAGCACCACTATGCAAGTCTCCCCGTAGTTCCTAAGGGCGGAAAACCATAAATCGGTTAGATAGGAAAGTATATCTCCTGCAGACCTCGAGCGCTAAAAGCCGTACTGGCAATCGGAAAGAAAGGAATGAGATTCTAGATAATCTAGGAAGTGAGAGTTGAGAAGGATTTCAAAGATCTTAGATAGAATACAAGTGAGAGCTATAAGGTGATAGTTAGAAGGATCAGAGCGGCTTCCTTTTTTCGGAATAGGTTGGACATAAGCGTGCTTCCAACACTGAGGGAAAGTGCTAGTATTGGAGCATAGAAGAACGAGAGGATGGGCCAGCACGGAAGCACATTCTCAAACTCGGGGAGGAATGACATCCGGGCCACCCGCCATTCTAACGTTCATAGATTTCAGGAGCCCATGCACCCGATCAAACGCAATCACAGGCAAAAGCATAGGACACCTGAGAGGAGGAGGAGGAGAAAGAGGAATGCCAGAATCTTCCAGAGTTGAGTTAGAGGAAAATAGGAGGGCAAAGAGATTGGCCTTTTCAGTTTGAGTATTAGCAACAGAACCATCAAAGCAAATAAGAGGAGAAAAGGAGATTTACAGAAGTTGCTAGAGATATTTTTGGCAAGAGGCCAGAAAGATTTGTCAGTAGGAGAACCAAGTAGGTCAGCACACATTCGTTTAATGAAAATTCGCTTTGCTCGTCGAAGAGTATCCCTGCAACGATTTCTAGCTTAGTGAAAATTAGAGAGAGTGATAGGAGAACGAGAATTTTTTCCACTCCCGATACGCACTGTCTCCAGCCTGAATGGCCAGAGAAGAGAACAAGCACAATTGAACCATGGATTTTGAGGAGAAAAGATTTAGTCGAAGAAGGAATGAACCTACTCATCCAATCAACGATTACAGCTCCAACCATATCGGCAGAAGTTGAAGCGTCTTCAGAGTCAAAGCAGTCACTCCAATTATAGGTAATGTAGAAGAGACGCAAGGCCATCCAATCGGCCCGATGAAAGTGCCAGAAAAAAAAAACGCCTAGGGCAGGATGGAGCTGTTGGAGAGAAAGTTCTAAAATTTATCAAATTTACCAATATGAGCGAAGGTGGTGTATTTAAAGCAGGGCTGCGAAGTCGGAGTCGGAGTCGGAGTCGGAGTCGGAGTCGGAGTCGGAGTCGGAGTCGGAGTCGGAGTCGGAGTCGGAGTCGTGGAATCGAAGTCGTGGAGTCGCCCAATTTTCCAGGGGTCGAGTCGGAGTCGGAGCGAATCCTGTGTAAGTGGAGTCGGAGTCGGAGTCACCCTGTGTAAGTGGAGTCGGAGTAGAAAATTTATAGTAGATTATTATTATTATTATTATTATTATTATTATTATTATTATTATTATTATTATTATTATTATTATTATTATTATTATTATTATTATTATTATTATTATTATTATTATTATTATTATTATAATTATTATTATTATTATTATTATTATTATTATTATTATTATTATTATTATTATTACTTATTATTATTATTATTATTATTATTATTATTATTATTATTATTATTATTATTATTATTATTATTATTAATTTATGATGACTTCACTAATCGCTTTAACATTATAAAAAAAAAAAAAAAAAAAAAAGCGCATCGGCTGTTTTATAATAAAAATAAAAATAATTTTCATTTTAATTATTCGTCTATACATTTGTTTCTGAAACTGAAATAAATTTGCTTGTCATGTGTTGCGCTTGCATCTTTATGTCTTTACGGCACTTTACCGTATAGCA
>JABUQX010067754.1:7500-12500 GCA_015478945.1 Trachelipus rathkii
TTCAGAATTATATTTACAAGTCCTCCTCCTTTTAACTCTTACAAAAGGATTGACTTAGTAGCTTGTTAATGAGTAAAAGTTAACCTACACAAAATCGAACAATCATTAAATAAATAAACAGAGTGCCGTTTGTATTAGTAATTTAAAGTACATAACTTACCTGAATTTGGAAGAACGTTGAATCTTGATTCTTGAAAGAATATTTTCTTCCTCTGGATCAAAGCATCCAAGTAAGATGATCCCCAGTTCCAAGTGAGTATTTTGATGTGATGACTGGATATCCGATTGATCTTGAGACGGCTTTTCTTTTGATAGATTTGAAATTTGCCAAAAGAGAACAGTTTGTTTTGAAGTTGATAAATCGCTCTAAAACTTATGATCAGAAATTAGTATTGATCAAGATTGTATCAAATTGATAGCACGGTTTTAACGTTGCTATCATCTGATAACAATCTAATAATGAGAGGAGATAGCTTTTACCTTTTTGGCTTATAGCCAAGTTCCATATAAATAAATAAATTAATAGCACACAATTATAATAATATCCTGCAGGAAAATAAACAATTAGATGATTAGATGTGGATATGAAATTCGGATGCAAAAGGTTTTAAAAGTAAAGATCACACTCTCTTGATTTCATAAAAGGTCACAATTATTTTGGCTAAATTCCGAATAAATCGGAATCTATATTTTGATCACTCCAAAACTTTTAAGGAGTAAATGTTACCTTATTTGTTATAAAGAACAAATATTATCTTAGTAACCTTGTAATTAATTGATAATTTGTCTCGTTAGAATAAAACACCTTAGCTTATTCTATACGAAACTTACCAAAGGAAGACATTACAGTCTGCACTTTTAATTGACACAAATAATTGCGACTTGATAACTTTGAGAAAATTGTCAACAAAACTGTCAGATCTAATATAATCCCAGCTCCAAAAAGTTCAATAAAACGCTGTAGATAAGTAATTTTCTTATATATTTTCTGTACAAACAATCCCAAGAAAAGAGTAGCGAAGAGCGTGTATATTTACAATGAAGTACCTGACTATGGATATGTTTATATTTCCAAACCAACTTCCAAAGAACATTTATTATTTATCTACATATACACAACACTTCCTTCCCTCTAAAAGAAAAAATCAAAGTTATACATTTACAATAATAAACATATATAAGATTTTAATAATCATTTATAATTATTATGTACAAAAAATCAATTATATGTAAGACGATCTGGTGGAACTCCTCTGGCTGTTCTTGCTGGCGTGGAAACCTCAGGTGGCACATCATCGGGTGTTTCCTGTCGTGGCACTTCTGGCGAAGGCTGACTCTAACTTTGGATAAATTTTTTATCTTTCGCAGTTGATGGCAAAAGCTAGTCAATGTGACGCCTTAATGTTCTATCATCATTCGTCTCAATTTCATAGTGTAGGTTTCTCAACTTCTTCGATACCGTCCCAGGTTTCCATTTGAATGGAGATTGATAGTTTCTGAAATATACCTCAGAACTTTCATATTTTTTTTGAACGTGTGAATGAACCTTTCAGCTTTGCTGTTTGTGGATGGATGCCAAACCGCTGAACAAGTGTGAAGAATGCCCAGTTTGCTTAAAAAGGACCCGAATTCAGTAGACGTAAATTGAGTTCCATTATCTGAAACTATCTGCTCCGGAATTACATGTGTGGGAAAAATGTTTCTTAGTAAATTGATAGTTGAATTCGTTTTTATTGATTTTGTGGAAATTACATCTGACCATTTTCTGAATGAATCATTACCACCAAATAATAGTTGTCAAAAAAAGGCCGGCATAATCAATTTGAATTTGTTGCCATGGTAAACTAGGAAATTCCTAAGAATACATCGTAGTAGTTGGCAGTGCATCCCCCTGCTCCATACATGTTGAACAATTTTACACACTGATAGTAATGTCTTTATCAGTTTGGCCACCAAACATAAGTGAGTACAAAAGCTTTTGATCTGACGATCCCAGGATGGACTATATGAATCTCCTTCAAGATCTGTGAAATGAGAAATTTGGGAATAATCACTCTGGAAGAACTTCCACACGCCCCATCTCCGTTTTGAACTCGTTCCAGAGAGTGTGTGATTTAAATTCAATTGTATCCAACGTCGTATTGAGCTAAATAGCCTAAAAAAAACTCTAGAAAGAACAGGGTCCCTCCCAATGGCTTCAGCTATTTGTTTTGACGTCAAAGGAAAAAATTTTACCATTATTAAAAGAACATTCTTTTCCACGGATTCTTCAGTGCACTTATCTTCACTAGGCAATCTTGATATCATATCAGCATTCGACACTTCCTTTGAAAACTTGAGCTCTATAGTGTAAGAATAGACACTTAAAAAAATAGCTCTTCTTTGCAATCTTAATGTTGCCAGCTTGACCAGTCCAACTTTGTCACTTACTAAAGTTAATACTGTTTAGTACTTACCAGAGTAAGATGTCTCATATAAATACATGCGAAACTTACGAACTCCATATATAATAGCCAAGGCTTCCTTATCAACCAGTGTACCGGTCTTCTGCTTTCGAAAAAGTGCGGGAAGCATAAGCAATTGGCTTTTCTGAACCATCTGGTATGGCATGAGACACTATGGCTCCGACTCCCACAGGTGAGCCGTCACAAACCAGCTTAAGAGGCAGGTCTTGTCTGTAATGTGTTAAACGAGAAAATTCACATTTAAGGTTTAAAAAAGCTTGTTGACAATTATCCGACCAATTCCATAAAACATCTTTGCATAACAGATTATAAAGAGTTTTGCAAAAGTTGCGAATTTGGTACAAATTTTGCGTAAAAAGTGACTAACCCTAAAAATGATTGCAATTGTTTAAAATCTGTTGGGGTATCATTATTTATGATAGCTTTTACCTTTTCATTAGTTTTATGATTACCCTTTACATCTATTCTAAACCCTAAGTACTCTATACTGTTGATACTGAATTGCCATTTCTCTAACTTTTAAGCTATATTCTGTTAAACGTTATAATACTTTTCCAATCTTTCATTATGCTGATGTTCGTCTTTCCCGCCTCGAATATGTCATCAATGAAGCAAAAAGTTCCAGTTAAACCATTAAAATTTCTGTCAATTGTCTATTGTCATATTGCAGGACTGCTGGCAATATCATATGACAACCTTTTAGGTTTAAACAACCCCATATGCGTATTTAATGTACAAATATTCAGAGAACTTTCATCTAATTGTAACTGCTGAAAAGCTTGTTTTATATATGTTTTAGAAAATACTGTGCAGTTACCTAGAGCATCAAATATATCTTCCGGACGTGGCAATGGGTGCTGTGCAACAAGCAATTGAGAATTCACTTATGTTGTAATCTCCATGCAATCTCAAATTAACCCAATCTCCTTTCAATAAAGGAACTAAAGGCGTTCCACATTCTGAATATGGAACCGTTCCCGAGTTCCTTCTGTTTCCAATCTATTTATTTCTTGTTCCACTAAAGGTTTGAGTGCAAAGAGAATCTGTCTAGGTGAGAAATTTAGGCGTAGCATGCGACTTTAATAATAATGAAGCCGTCATATTTTTATTGTACCTGAAGAACTATCAAATACCTCTTTAAATTTGTCTAGTAATTTAAAAGCATCGCGAGAAACTTTTTTCCAGTTTAACTGAACAGATTTAAGCTAATCTAAACCTAACAAAGATGAATTGTTACTTTTCGTAACAATGACTGTATTTTATTTGTTTATAAATTTATTTAAAAATTTATGCACTTATCGCTATATTTTGCATTAACTACTGCCTTACCTAGAGTATGTATAATATGACCATTATAATCTTTAAACACAGAATTATAGGGAATCTATTTTTATATCTGTGCATCTATTATTGCCTACATTTCTGATACGAGTGAAACTCTTGTTAATAATGTCAACTTGCATTTTCACGGGAATGGTGTTCATAAATAATAGTATTACTAAATGTGTTTTTGGAATTAGAGCCTAAAGGATTGAAAGCGAAAGCAAATCTAAACTATTCACTATTTTTCATTTTCGACTTAGAGTCCGTTTCAGAAATTTCTTCTTCGTTACATTTTATACCTTAAATTTTTAGTTTTTACATTGACTTTTAAAATGACCTTTCTTTTGCCTTTCCACAAATTTTATCAAATGTGGGACAATTATGTTTCTTTAAAATTCTTATGTTTATAATTGGACCCTTCATTACATTTTTTGACAGATTACCACCACTCACGGGCTGGGGTATTTTCACCTGCGCAAGTGTTATCTGTACGCTTTTTGATTTCTTCCTACCTTTGCAACATTTACATTTAAGTTATTAGAGTTACCTTCCATATACGATGCTTGCATCTCGGCTATTTCCAAAGCAAGTGAAATTTTAAGCAACAAATCTAATGTAAGAGTAACAGGGTTAGCAAAAAAAAAATTGCTAAAATAAATAGTTTATTATATACAATAATACCTAAGGCTCTTGGATCCGGAAGAAAACTAGGAAATGAATGGACTGAAGTTCTGAATGTCGAAGGCACCAGCAAAGTAAAATGAAAATATTGCGGTAATGAAATTAGCAACAAAATTGAAAGAATAAAAGTGCATATGAAAAAATGTTGCAAGCGCTTGTCATATTCTGGTAAATCTAGTGAATCAAGTGCTAATACAACTGTTGAAAGTATGGATCTTACAGATGTAGAAGAAGAGGATTCACCTACTTCTTCGATGCCTGCAAGACATTAGACAATAAAAACATGGTTATCTCTATCTGACACATCTAAAAACTCAAAAGAAATTATCTGAATATACCATTAAAACGACAACTGCACAAAAAGAAATTCTTGACCAAAAAATATCAAAGTTTTTTTTTATGCTAACAACGTCTCATTTTTAAGTGCTGAATCAAAGTACTTTGTAGAAATGATACAAGCCTTAAAGACCTGGTTACTCCCCACCATCTCGAAGAAATCTAGCAGGTCCACTTTTGGACATGGTTCATAAT
>JABUQX010067755.1:17500-38403 GCA_015478945.1 Trachelipus rathkii
AAAGAAATGAAAAAACTACAATATTACCAAAGAGTGATTTACGGCAATTCATAAATTCATCTCTTTCTTCATATGTGATACACCAACTTGCACATTTTTCTATGTCAACCAACAAATTAATTCCGTGTCAAGTTGCCAGACTCTCATCCGTTATACTTTATAAACTTTTTTTTTCTACACAAGGAAGGACCACATTTTATAAAATCGATTTAGTTAAGATTTTGATTTCATGGATGTAACCCGAAGGGGATATATATATATATATGATATATATATAATATAGTAATATATATATATATAATATATATATATATATAAATATAATAATATATATATATATATATTTAAATAAATAATATATATATATATTATAGTATTATATAATATATATATATATATATATATATATATATATATATAATATATATATATATATAATAGTTTAAATATTTAAATATATATTTATATATATATATAAAATAATATATATATATATATATATATATATATATATATATATATATATATATATATATATATATATATATATATATATATATATATATATATATATATATATATATAAATAAAAAAAATGAATATATATATAGTATATATATTGAAACAAAAACAAAATAGAGAAAAAGGAAAAGAAAACAGAACTCAGATTATAGATAAAGAACGATATTAAAAATAAAAGGAATTAAAAAATGTCAAATGAAACGATTATTAAAAAGGAAAATTTAATACTTCAATATGCAATACTAAGGAAATGAAAATTATTATTATCATGTCATCTTATATTCTGAAAATTCAAAAAAAAAGTTGAAGAGGAAAAATTTTTTTCCTTCCCTTCAGATGAAAATAGTTCTTAAATATAAGTCAATAAAAATCTGAATTGAAAAAAAGAGCGCATTTGAACTTCAAAACAGAATCTATTTTTTTTTTACTGATCTCTCAAATTAATTGAAAAAAATGAATATATATATATATATATATATATATATATTTATATATTATATAAGTATTGAAATATATATATATATAGTATATTTATATATATATATATATATATAATATATATTATATATTATAGATATCTCCAAAATAATATATAAATAAATATATATATATATATATATATATATATATATATATATATATACGTATTCGCGAAAGAAATTACTTTACTGATAGCAGGACATGCCACGCTCTTCCCGTTTATACTGTATGGTGGGTGCTATATTCACTACAGGAAGATTTGTCGCGTTCTTCTTTTAGTCCATCGTGGATCTAGTAGTCAAGCACTCATTGCGGGTCATCTGCTAGGGCCCAGGTACTTCAATCCGCAGCAGGGTGAAATTAACTTAATGACGGTATTTTTATCAATGGACTTAATTACCTGGCTGTGAGGTGTTAGAAAGGATGAGGCAGTTACCGTTATCAATACATATAATCCCCGGTTTGATAAGTATTTTTAATTTTTAACATTGTGCGGTACCCTTTTTGACCCTATTCCCGAGTGTTGGACAGGAAGAACGTGGCATGCCCTGCATGGTGGGTGCTATATTCACTACAGGAAGATTTGTCGCATTCTTCTTATCATTCCCATCGTGGCGTAAAGAGGTCAAGCATCTCACGGCGGTCATCTGATTAGGGCCCAGGTTCAATCCAAGCAGGGTGAAATTAAGCGTAATGAGTATTTTTAATTAATATACTTATTACACTGCGTGAAAGTGTAGAAGATGAATCAATACCTATCATATTCTGTATAAGTATATATATAATATTATATATATATAATAATATATTATATAATATATATATATATATTAATATATTATATATATATATATATATATTATATATACTATTATATATATATATTGTTATATTATATATATTTATATATATATATAATATATATATAATATATATGAATGGTATATATTATAAATATATATATATATATATATATATATATATATATAAATAGTATAGTTGATATAATAATAATATAGTATATAATAATATATAATATATATATGATATAATATATCTAATTATATATATATATATATATATAATATTATTATATATAGTATATTATATATATATATATAAATTAATATATATTATATATATATAATATAATATATGATAATGTATATGGACATTTATAAGATGAATGACTCCCGTTTAATAAGGGGAAATTTTTAGATAAAGGACAAAAACAACGAATCTTCTGAAGTATTTTCTATATTGCTGTGCGCAATTTTATATTATTATCGTTATTTGCATTTTTAATTTTAAGAATGTAACAAAGAGTTATTATTATTATTTTTATTATTATTATATTATTATTATATTATATTATTATATTATTAATTATAAATTATTATTATTATTTATTTGTATTAGTTATTATTATTATTTTATTGATGATTATTTTATTATTATTGATTGATTAGGTTATTATTATTATTATTAATTATTGATTATTATATTATTAATATTGGATTATGTATGTATATTATATTATTATATTATATTATTATATTATATTATTGTGATGTATTGTTGGTAACTTTGTAATTGTAATGAATTTCTTCTTCTTTTTCTAGTTTTTTTATTTTTATTCTTTTTATTTTCGATTATTACTATAATGTTAGTGGGAGTATTGTTTTATTTAAAAAAACTCCACCCTCGGACCCGCGAGCATAGCGATCGGGGCACCCCGCTTTAGCGGGGACGTGGAAGATACAGAGGGGGCCAAAGACCCCCCAGGATCAAAAAATAAAATATATAAAACATCAAATATCAATTTATTATTATCAGGTGTCTCTACAAACTTTACACACATTCATTGTGTGGTTTGCAATTTTAAGGGGAGACTTTAGGGTCTTGGGGAACCTGCTACTGGTGGATGATCGATAAAATTAAAATTTTTTCAATTATTTTGTAACAAGTGTACTACAATCTTTCGGTTTGGTTGGGCTCGTGAACTGTATGGTGTAATTATTTTTTTTTATATATTGTTATATATTGGTGTGCTGGGGTGGCTTGTAGAGTATTGTGTTGTGTGGGTTTTGAATAAGTTTATTTTAGTGGGAGAGGTGTGTTTGTCTGATACTCTAGGTGTTTAGAGGTATTGTTAATGGTGTTGGTCTATTGATCAATTAGGTTTATTGAGGTTTCCAGGTGGGATGCGTGGTGATGCTGATTAATTTAGAGTAAGTTGTGTGGGTTGTTTGTATGTTTTTGAGTGTTGTTATTTTGAGCTGGTGGTTAGAGTGGTGTGAGTGTGGTTTGTGATTGTTGGGTGTTTGGTAGTCGGCTAGAGTGCGTTAGGCGCTCTGTTCAGTGTGCTGTTGCGGGAGTGTTTTTTTATCGTGCTCTCGAGGTGATCTATATTGTAGATTATTGGGTGCGAGAGTGGGAGTGCGCGTGGCTACAGGTTCTGGTGTGTAGCGCTTTGTGGCTGGTCTGCGTGGATGTCTTGAGAGTCGTGGATTTGGCCTGGACGGTTGAGCTCCGGTTAGCTGGTGAGGTCTTGCTCAGTTATTGCTCGAGAGGTGTATATGAACTAGTTGTGCTGTTTGGTCGAGATATAATGGGTGTTGTTGGTGTGAGTGAGAGAAGTTAGTGTTTTTGGCCATGTGAGAACGGACTGAAGGTGGTTGAATGGTGATTTTGTTGCAAGATGAGTGTTGGTTCATGTTGTGGGTGTGATCCTTAAGTTCGTTGGTAGCTCTGGTAGTGATCTAGGTGGGAGGGAGAGGGTTGGATTCGTGATGTGCTGTAGAGTCGACGTAGCCGGTGTTGGGTGTGTCTGGGTCCTGGTTTCGAGTGCCGGGGATGCGATTAGTAGGTTGATGTAGGGTTGTTTTCGATTAATATATTAGTGTTGTGTTGTGTATTGTGTTGTAAGGTGAGGGATGTGATTGACATGTATGTGCGGAGGTTTATTTGTGTAGTAGCATTGTGTGTGGGGTGGGTGCGTAGAGAGAAGTGTTGTTTCGAGGATTGGAGTGGGCAGATGATATTTGTTAGTTCGTCTAAGTCGATTCGTGAACTGGAGGTCTGGTAGCTTAGTGAGGTCGGGCGCCTGTGTGCTCGGAGCTATGGTAAGCGCGTGGTATGTTGTCTGGAGCCTGGATACGCGGGTATAGAATTTGGTGTGCTGAGAAGTGTGATTATTTGTGTTCGAGGTGATGAGGGTGGGTTAGTTCGAGATTTGGAGTCGTTATTGTGTTATGAGCAATTGGTTTTTCGAGAATGTGTTGGTCAGAATGCTGTGTGCGAGTAGGTTTTTGATCCGGTGTCGATGGAAGCTCGTGATAGGCGCGGAGTGGCGGTGTCTGGTTATAGAGTATGTATTTGTAGTATGTTTTGTTCTGTAGAAATATTGTTTCTGTTGATGGTGATGAAGATGTGATGTTTATGTTATGAGAGGTGATGCTGATTCAATTAGTCGGCGAAATAGTGCTATTGGGATAGTCTTAGTTAGTCTGGGATCGAGGGTCCGTAGTATGTTGTGCGGAGTGTATGCCTGATGTATTGCTCGGCTCGGAGATTGTGGTCGAGAGCCGAGAATGAAGCTCGGAAGTCCGTGGTAGCCGAGTGGAGTTTATCGCCGGATGTGGGTCTTGGGTTAGATAGTTCTGCGTTGTTGTAAGGGGCTCGATAGGCTTGAGGATAATTCTCGCGAATGCCGAAGTGGCTGATTCTGTGTATTCGGTAAGATGGAAGGCGTCGTCGGAGTCTATAAAGTTGCGACGGGAGGCGGAGGGTCTGTGTGGAGCCTTTGGTATGTCTCCGGTATGCTCGTAGTTCGTGTATGCATGGGTGTGTTAGTGGGTGTGGTTGTTGGAAGTGTCAGTTGGTGGTTGTTATGGTATGTGATAACTCGGATTGTGTATTGAGGAGGGCGGTTGTTGTTGTGAATGGCGAGTGTGTTTTCTTAGGAGGTATAGATAGTGTTGTGAGGTTTTTAGATTTGGTGTAGCTCTTGTGGAGGGTATGGCGGTAGTTCGTTGCTGTGTGTGATGTTTCTGTATATTTTGTTGAGTCTCGGGTCGTAGCCGTGGGTAGCTGATAGTATGGGTGGGGAGATTTTGAGTGGGTTGTGTGTTATCACATAAAGGTTGGAGTTTTGGTTGAGAAGTATTTTGAGATTACGTAGGACTTTTGTTCTGTGTGTTTGACTAGGTTAATTATCATGTTATTTGTGTATGTTGTATAAGCGTCTTTTGAGATGTCAGGTTGATTTGTTCGGAACCGTAAGCCGAGCCGATAGTCGAGAGAGCCGAAGCGCGGAAGGTCCGGGAGTGCCGGAGCCGGGATTCCTGGAATGTAATTTTTGTTTGTTGTTATATGTGAAGAGTATGGTTTGGTGTCGATGATTTCCGCCTTGGCGAGTGTGTATTGTGCAGTAAGAAATGCTTGTTTGTGTGTTCTGGGGTCACCTTTTCGAATATAGTGTGTCGAGACGCTGTGTAGTATGCTGTGTGTTATGCTTTGCTCGGTCGAGTGTTTAGTTGGTGTATGGTCGTTGGGTAGTTGCGTGGTGGTTGATCTCGTGGAGCGTCGGGTTTGGGATGTCCTGTGGTGGTGATGTAGGTGTGAGTGTATGGTGTGGTGGTTGCGGTGTGTACATGAATGTGGTTGTGTGTTTATGTGTAAGTGGAAATTTGAATATGTGGGGATTTTTGCGTCGATAGTTGTTGTTTTGGTAGTACATAGTGTTGTCGCTGGTTAATGTGGTATTGATTGTATATGTAGTTTTGTTGGTGTGTAATGTAATAGGCTTTGTACGATTTGGTTGTTGGGGTAGATAGTTTTTCTAGTGTCTGTTAGTGGTGGGAGCGTGGATGCTGGGATTGCGGTGAGTTTGCATTATGCGAGTGGATATGTGTCGATAGGCCGTGTGTCGGATGTCGTGTGTGCGCTGTGTGAGAGTCGTGGCCGTGTGGAGTTAGTGTTTGTTTGTTTGGTTGTTTGATTTGTTTGGAGGAGAGACTGACTATTGTGTTATATGGTGAGTCTGATTGTAAGTCAGAGGGAGTTCAATGTGATGTGCGTGATGATATGTTCCAGATCCGGAAGTGCGAGGAGTTCTTGTGAGTAGAGAAGTGCCGTGGGTGGTTCGTCTGGTATAGAATATTTTTGACTCATGTACATATTGTAGTTTGTTCTTAGGTAAAATTTTTCTGGTTATGACTTGCTGAAGGTATTTTTTGTTCAGGATATTATGGCATAATCCTCAGTCGGATCTGGAGCCGAAGCCGAACCGGATCGAGATATGTATGTATGTAATTATTTTGTTCGTGATTAGATAAGTTTAATTTGGTTATGGTTTGGGGGGGTTGCGGGATAATAATGGTTGAGTTAGTCTAGTTAGGTATTTGAGTGATGTGCTATTGAGTATGCGAAATGAGGTTGGCCTTTTGTTTCGTATTGATGTAATAACTTCTTAATGTGTCGGTATCCGCTTGAGATGAAGCCGGTCTTGTTCCAGAGCTCGGAAGCCGGTGAAGCTCGTGTGAGTCTTCGGGGGAGCGGAGGCGGGAGTGTCTTCGGAGTGTCGGCTCTGGATTCTGTCTCGTGGTTGGTATTGTTCTCGTGGTTTTGTTAATGTTTTTGGTGGAGAGTATTATGTTGTTTTTTTTTTGAGAATAATTTTGTTAGTGCGGCTAGAGGTAGACGTGGTGAGTATTGGTCGCATATATTTTCGTGATAAGTGTTGGCGCAGATTCTTAGTCCGTGTCCGTTGTGTGTCGTGTCGTGGAGTGGTCGGATTTCGAGAGTCTGTGAGTCCGTTGATGGGGTGAGTGTTGGTCGGTTATGGATCTGGGATGCCGTGAGGTGTGAAGTCGTGGTGTTATGGATAGCTTTGTGCGGAGTCGGGAGGAGTCGCGTGTTAGTGATTTGGGTGATGTTGGGATATGTGTGTTGTTCTCTAGAATAGTGGTATGTTGTAGGTGTAATGGGATATTTATGTGTTTATTATTATCTGTGCTGATGAGCTATGTTGGATATAGATGAGTGATGTGTGGTACGAGTATCTGGTATTTGTGGTTCGGTTGTGAGCGCGGAGTGGATGCGGATTACGTAGGTGTATCTGGGAGCCGGTATGGAGTGGATATTTTTTAAGGATCTGTAGATATACTAGGTATATGGTGTGTAAATAAGTTTATTGGGTAGAATATCGAGTGTGATGGGTAATCTAGCACCCGCTGTTTCATGATTTTGGAATTACGGAGAATTTAGGTAATGTGTGGATTGTAGGAGTTAGGGTGTTGTGCTGGAGATCGAGTGTAGGTGTATGGTTGTGTCTCGCAGGTAATCAATGTGGCGATGTGTACGTCATAATTGTCCTCTTATGAGTCAGGTACTTGCGTGATTGGAGGTGCACGTACTCGGTGACGAGATATGCGTTTGAAAATATATAATGTTGGCTGCTGCAGACTTTTTGAGAGGGTGTGGATTTGCTTACCGCGAGGAGTCGAGTTTGTGTTGTGTTTTGCTCAGTGAAAGGTTGTGTCTTGTTGTTGGTTGCGGCTGTATTTGAGTGGGTGTTAGTGGTGGTGTTTGTGGGTTATGATTTGTATATCAGGGATTGGTGGTTGGTGGGTAGGTAGTTGGTGTGATTATTATAATGGGGTGGTATTATGTGGTGAGGTTTTTGTGGTGATGTGAGGAGTGGTATTATTGAGGTGTTGTATCGTGTTTTGGGGGGGTGTAGTGTTCCTGTAGTTGGATTGAGGTTAAGTAATTTATTAGTTGTTGGGGGTGTGCTAGTTTGGTGGATTTAGTGGGGGGGTTGTGTAATATGTCTTAGTATGTGATAGTGGTTAGGTATATAGTGTTTAGTATAGTGAGTGATAGGTTGTGGGAGGTATATTTGAGATGTATATGTATGTTATTCAGTTAGTTTTGTTTATTTTAGAGGGGGTTGTGTTAGGAGGGTCGGTTTTGGTTGAAGGGTTTTGTATGTAGTGCGTATTGGGAGTTTGTGTTGGGGTGTGTTGGATTGTTGTTGGTGTTTATTAATAATAGTGGTGAGGGTGGGAGTTGAAGTGTGATGAGTTCTTATGTAGATATTATATTGAGGTTACTTAGGTGTTTGTTATTAGGTGTCGTATTTGAGTTTTCTCTGTTGGTAGATGGTTATTGAGTGATATTTAGTGTGTTTGTATATATGTTGCCCTAGATTTATTTGTTGTAGTAGTGTGCGGTAGAGTTAGTATTAGGCAAGTGCGTTGAGGGATTATGGAGGTATAGTGGAGTTTAGTAGTGAGGGTTTGTTGAAGTGTATGGTGTGGAGGTAGGTGGATTATCTTGTGGTGTTGAGTGGTGTATGTGTGTTTATGAGTAGTAAGTGTGGGTGAGTGTTAGTGTTGTGGGAGTGTAGTAGTGTAGTGTATGTGTGTTTTTGGGGAGGTTTTTACGAGAGGCATTATGGTTATAGGTTGATGAGTTGTGGTGTCAGGTATTATGAGTTTATGTGTTGTAGATGTTGAGTACCTGTGATTTGTTAAACGTGTTTGAGAGTTTTGTATTCTCTCCTGAATGTGCGCTAGATGTGTGGATAATAGGTGTGATCATGACTATATAGAAGGTGCTATATTGCGATGTATACGCTAGTGCAGCGTAAGGTTTGTTTAATTTGGGTGGTGGTATATCGTGGTTTCATTATTGAACGTAGTATTTGGTTTTTGTGATATGTGTTTTGATTTGCAGCAATGAGTAAGCGTTGGGCGGGCTAGTCGATAGAGCATTTGCGATTTATGATGGTTTTATTGGTGAATTGGTTAATGTTCGCCAGTGGTGGTTATGATAGGTGATATTGAGAGATTTATGTGTGGGACTCTGGTGGGAGTGTTCGAGGTGGTTATTGTGGATTGTTTGGAATGGAAGAATTCTGATTTTATACAGGAATTGCTAGGTGCTGAGCAAATGTGTGTGCTTCAATTCTAGGTGTATAGACGTATAGTCTAGTTCTGTTTATATGTGCCTATACGTATCAAGTGGGGTAATCGTGTCAGTGCAGGAGTACCAGTTTGCTGGGCTTGTACTGTACACATAAAAGGGTGGAGATTGGGATAGTGATAGGTGGGTTCCATGATGTAATGTGTACCTGAACCGTGTGCTATCCAGCTGTTGGTGTACGAGTAGTTTAGGTTGTTTTTGTGTGAAGCGGTTCAGATGAAGATGTTGTGTGTGTTGACCTCTATTTATCTGGAGCATCGGTGCATGCGTGATATGCCATTATTATGGTCGCAGATGCGGAATCTGAGTTGAGTTTGCCCGGCTCTCTCAGTTCGTGTGGCAGCGAGTCGAGTTTACGGTGTTTGGTTTTTCCGTGATAGTATAATTGTAGTATCTGTAGTATGTTAAGTGTTGACCATGTATTTGTGCAAATATCATAACAAGCTGGATATGGTCTTAGTTGCGCGTGTCCTGTGCAGGAAGTGGTTAAGTTGTGGCGTCGAGTATAGGTTCAAGGTAAGATGGCTTTGGCGTTTGGTTATTATTTTGGTATTGGAATGTGGGTATGAGTTATAGGAGGTATGTTAGGTGGTGAGCGCAGGTGATAGTGTGGTTGAGGTATGAGATATATATGAGGGCAGTATTGGATGAGTAACATTATATTATTGGTTCAATGTTTGTTCGTTGTCTATTATTGCTTAATGGAGCAGGTGCTTGATGCTTGTGGATGGGTGTGCGCATTTTATGGTTATTGTGTGAGTATCGGCTTATTTCGGATTGAGTTGAATGCGTGATCTAAAGAATGTCGGAGTCTAGAAAGCCTTGTTCTATTGCGATTGTATAAGGTCTTTCGAAGCAAGTTTCCCTCAATTCGGTGCGCATAGCTGTTGGAATGAAGGAAAGCTATGAAAGTATGTCCTATATTAATTGAAGCTATTAAAATTATTATGAACCACGACATGGGCTTATCTGTTGTGATCCTGAAAGTTGTTGGAGCTCCTGTTTACCACCATTACATATTAAAATTGGTTTGATGAAGAATTTTGTGAAGGCCATGGATAAAGAAGGAGATGGATTTAAATATTTATGTGACGGTTTTTTCGTGGCTTAAGTAACGCTAAAATTCGAAAAGGGCGTTTTTTTTTCGTCGTCGGATCCGCCAGATTCGACAACTACCCGTGACCACGCTTTTGACCAGAAGGATTAAACCATGATGAAACTATCTGCCATGAATTCCTTCAAGAGGACGTTATTTACAGCTTTCCTTGGAAGCAACGAGTTGAAATACGGATTCGTATAGTAAAGAGGAGGTTGCTAGTTAAATTACAGAACTTGGTTGCAGGAATGTCACTAAAAAATACATTTTTTACATTCTCATACTGACATTCTTATCCACAAATCTCGTGGCAGTAGCGATGAGACAAGGGATGAAAGATTCAACCAAGAGTATACACGCAAAGGAGAAACCGTTATCACAGGGCAGATTGGAGGAAGCAAGTGAATGAGTGCATTACCTGCTTGGTTTCTGAAAAGAGAAGATACTTGAACATTAAAGAAAAAGTAGTTATCGAAGTTCAAAATGTTGGTACAAATTCAGGAAAATTAAGGTAAATATATATCACTTTTATGTGGTAATGCATTATACATACATGTTTTATTACTCGTGAAATCATAAATCTGTAAATTTGACTATAAAATTAATTAATTTTATAGTCAAGTTTAATAATAATTATATATCTTTGTTACAACATACGCATATTTGGAGGTATTATACCTTAACTTTGGAAGCTTGTAACTCAAAAACTATACGTGATACAAGAATTCTAAAATCATTTTCGGAATCTGCATGAAAATACGTATAGTTTCACTTAATTCATTTATTATCAGTTACGAAAAATTTTCCAAAATTTGTTGACCAGTGTTATCAAATAGTGCAGAAACCTTAGTCGAATCCGGAGCCAGAGCCGGATTCGTATCCTGGGTATGAATTTTTTTCGGGAAATATTTTTTAGGTAAAAAATTTATTGTCAGAAGACGTGCTGAACAATTTTCAAATAGTGCAGAATCCTTAGTCGAATCCAGTCTGGAGTCGGATCCGGATTCGGAGTCGGAGCGGAACCGGAGCCGGAGTATGAAAATTTTTCGAAAAATAATATTTTGGGTGAAAAATTTATTGCAAGAAGACGTGCTGAACAATTATCAAATAGTGCAGAAACCTTAGTCGGATCCGATGCCGAAGCCGAAGCCGAAGCCGAAGTCGGAGCCGGAGCCGGAGCCGGAGCCGGAGCCGGAGCCGGAGCCGGAGCCGGAGCCGGAGCCTAGGTATGATTTTTTTTCGGCAAATATTCAGAAGACGTGCTGAATAATTTTCAAATAGTGCAGAATCCTTAGTCGCATCCGGAGCCGAAGACGAGGTCGGAGCCAGAGTCGGAGCCGTGTCGGATAATGGGATTGAATTTGTTTAAGAAATATTTTTTAGGTGAAAAATATATTGTCAAAAGACTTTCTGAACAATTTTCAAAAAGTAAGAAAACCTTAGTCCGGGAATCCGGAGCCAAAGTCGAAGTAGGAGTCAGGGTTGGAGCCAGAGCCAAAGTGGAAGCCGGATCCCGGGTATGAATTTTTTTCAAAGAATTATTTTTTTTGTAAAAGAAATTATGTTTAAGAAAAGGTGCTGAATAATTTTCAAATAGTACAGAAACCTTAGTAGGATCCAGAGCCGAAGCCGGAGTAGGAACCGGATCCTGGGTATATATTTTTTCAATAATATTTTTTAGGTGAAAAATTTATTGCCAGAAGACGTGCTGAATAATTTACAAAATAGTGCAGAATCCTTAGTCGGATGCCCGGAGCCGAAGAGTCGGAGCCGGAGCCGCAGCCGCAGCCGCAGCCAGAGCCGGAGCCGAGCCGGATCTTGGGTATAATTTTTTTTCAAGAAATATTTTTTTAGGTGAAAAATTTATTGCCAGAAGACGTACTGAACAATTTTCGAATAGTACAGAATCCTTAGTCGGATCCGGATACGGAGTCACAGCCGGAGTATGAAATTTTTTCGCAAAATATTTTTTGGGTGAAAAATGTATTGATAGAAGACGTGCTGAAAATTTTCAAATAGTGGCCAAGAAACTATAGTTGGAGCCGGAGCCGGAGCCGGAGCTGGGTACGAAATTTTTTTCAAGAATATTTTTTAGGTGAAAGTAATTTATTTGCCACAAAACGTTTGTAAACAATGTTTTAAAATAGTGCAGAATCCTTAATCGGATCCGGAGCCGGAGCTTTAGTCGGAGCGGAGTCGAGGTCATAGCCGGAGCCACAGTATGAAACTTTTTCGAAAAATATTTTTTAGGTGAAAAATTTATCTGCCAGAAAGTGCCTAAACAATTTTCACAAGTGCAGAACCTTAAGTCAGATACCGGCAGCGTAGTGGTCCGGGATCTTGGGTGTTTAATTTTTTCAGGGAAATATTTGTAGGTGAAAAACATATATTGTCAGAAGACGTGCTGGAACAAATTTCAAATAATTGCATGAATCCTTAGTCGGGATCCGGACCGGAGTCGGAAACGGAGTCGAGCTGGAATCGGAGCCGGAGAGTAGTAGGAACGACATATTGCTCGCCCTAGCTCCGCCCCTTTTTTGACCTTTTGGGTCGATGGTCATTTTGACCAACTGTTGTCTTTTCTGACCGCAACCTTTTTTGAGCTCGAATTTTTTACCTGACCTTGACCTTTTTTTGGTCCTTTACCTTTTTTGGGCCTTGACTTTTTTTTGGACCAACCTTTGGGTCTTCCATGGGCAATTTTGGCCCCAAATTTGTTACCTACCCTTGTTCTTTTAGGGGAAGTCGATTTTTTGAGAACCCTAGATTTTTTGAGAACCCTAAATTTTTTGAGAACCCTAATTTTTTGAGACACCCTAATTTTTCGGCAACCGTAATTTTTTTGGCACCTAATTTTTTTTTGGCAACCCTAATGTTTTTGGGGCAGCCCTTCGAAGAAGGGTTGCCGCCAACGGTGCGTTCAGCAACCGATTTGTACGTACCCCACCTAATTTTTTCGATCAACCCTTTTGGGTCTTCCATGGGTCAATTTTGGCCCACGTGTAATTTTTGGCAACCCTTCGAAGAAGGGTTGCGCCAAACGGCTGCTCAGCAACCGTTGACGTACCCCACCCTAATTTTTCGGATCATGGGTCATTTTTTTGCCCACGACAATTTTTTGGCCACCCTTTAGGGGGCTTAGCCCTATTTTTGATGTCTTTACATTGTTTGACCATGATATTTCGGGCTTGACCTTCGCATATACACATGGGGTCATTTTGACCCATCGGTAAATTTTTGGCTACCCTTGTAGTCTTGCCATGGGTCCAATTTTTGGCCCACGGTAATTTTTGCCTAACCTTTAGGGGCTTTCCATGGGACAATTTTGAACCACCCTAATTTTCGATCAATCCTTTGGTATTCCATGGGTTCATTTTTGCCCACGGTATCTTTTATCTTCCTTAGGGTTTAGCACTATTTATTTTTGATGTCTTCTGGCCTCGGGGGTGTTTGACCATGATATTTCGGTTTTAACCTTGTCATATTACCGTGGTCAAATTTGACCCACGGTAATTTTTTGTCCTTGCCTTTAGGGACTTAGCCCTTTTTTTTTGAATGTCTTAACCTTGTTTGATCATGATATTTCGCCCTTGACCTTTGCCATATACGAATGGGTCAGATTTTTGGACCCACGCTAAACTTGATGGCTTTGGATGGTTCCCAATGCACCGTAAGAAGTATCGTAGTGATGTTCTATTAGTGTTCGTATGAGTTATTAGATGCGAGTGCCAGGTGATGCCGGTGAGTGCCAAGGTGGAGTGCCAGATTGAGTGCCGAATGAGTGCCAAGTGAGTGCCAATGAGTGCCAAGTGAGTGCCAACAAGTGCCAGTGAGTGCCACATAGTGCCACCTGAGTGCCACTTTTTTTCAAGCCTTTTCTAGCCTTCCCCTGAGCCTGAATAGCCTAATATGGGTGTCTACCCTAGGTAATAAAGGTATGAGGAATCGATGGTGTATATTAACAACTTCTAGGAGATGCTTCCTACTGATGAGTTAGTAAGTTTTTGTATGAAGTGGGTACGTTGACGTCGTGTAGCAGACAGAAGATATATATACTAAGAGTTACGACTTTGTAACAGTGAAACGCAGAACGTTTCCAGAAAGTCCGCGTCTCGCAGGTGAACCCACCGCCGGAACCGCCTGCGTGCGCCCCGCAGGCGCCAATATTTACGGCGCCGCGTGCGCCGCAGGCGCAATATTTTCCCGGCGTAACCGCGCCGCGTGCGGTCCGCAGACGCAATATTACCGCCGCCGCGTGCGCCAATATGATATCAATGTAAACTATTCAAGAATTTCATTTCAATAATAACCATGAGATCATTCATTTTTACTAGCAATTAGTACGAAATTGTTATTTAAAACACATATGACTTTACATACCTTAAAGCAGTCAAGATCAGTAAAATCAATAGAGGTGTTATTAACTAACACCTAAGGGATATAGGTAGCTTTTGTTAGTTACTGTTTTAACTGCTTTAACTCCGTGCTTTACTGGCTTTAAACTATCTGCTCTTACTGCTTTAACTATCTGCTTTATTGCTTTAACTATCTGCTTTAACTGCTTTAACTGCTCTGCTTTACTGCTTTAACTATCTGCTTTTCTCTACTGCTTTAACTCTCTGCTTTACTGCTAAACTTCCTCATGTGTTACTGCTTTAACTCTCTGCTTTACTGCTAAAACTATCTGCTTTAACTCGCTTTAACTACTCTGCTTTACGTGCTTTTAACTATCTTGCTTTACTGCTTTAACTATCTGCTTTACTGCTGTTAACTATCTGCTTTAGCTGCTTTAAACTCTCTGCTTGATACTGCTCTTTAACTATCGCTTACTGCTTTAAACTCTCTGCTGTTAGCTGGCTTTACTATTGCTTTACTGCTTATAACGCTCTGCTTTACTGCTTTAAACTTAATTGCTTTACCGCTTTAACTCTCTGCTTTACTGCTCTTAAACTATCTGCTTTACTGCTTTACCTCTCTGCTTTATGCTGCTTTAACTATCTGCTTTGAATACTGGCTTTAACTCTCTGCGTGTTAACTGCTTTAACTATCTCTTGCTTTACTGCTTAAACTCATATACATTACGATACCGTTAAAGCAGTAAATCAAGTAAATCAATAGAGCAAACCTAAGGGGATTAGTATGCTGTTGTTTTACTGTTTTACTGCTTTAAAGACTCTCTGCTTTACTGCTTTTAACTCATATGTTTACCTGCTTTAACTCATATATTTATTAAGCATTTGTTTTCTTTTATATTTTATTTTGTTTTAATACTTTTTAATTTTAAAAAATTGTAATGTACTAGAGATAAAACACAACGGAGTGTCGTGTAATATAAACATTTTATTTTAAAATAAAATTGTACGAAATTTTATTAAAAACCTTTTTATAGTACACCTAGTTTTAGGGTAGTGTAAAATCGCAATTTTTCGATTTTAACCAGCATTTATATACATAAGTTCAGAAACTATAAAATATGACAACAAATTTAGCATCAAATAATTATTTACAGTTTTATTAATAACATACATTATTTAAAAAAGCATATAAAATGAAATAAATACAATAGACTCCACAGCAAATTAGAATATAAGGGTTGAACAGGGTAAGACATAGTTTTCACAATAATTTCATTAATATGTTCTTAAAAATAAAAACCAGACAATGAAAGAAATTCCGAATATAATTTTTAAGGATTCAAGAATCAATTAATGTGATCAAGCATCGTTTTTTGGCCCTATAAACGGAAATCCAATGTCCTGTTGAGGGGATGTGACGAGGCAATGTATTGAATATGAAGCAGGTATCCTGCTCCAACTTTACAGAGTTTATTTCGTTAAATGGCGAACACATCCTAAAAAAGCGAGGTTCATATTTAAACACTCGATTGTAATTTTCCTCTTCATGGTCATCTTATAATTAATTCAAAAGTACGTTGCGTACTCTTTTAATTTCAATGAGTTGAGGATGCTCCGAGATAGACCACTACAGTGATGGGTGTTTGTAGATCTTGAATCCAAAAGACGAGACTTAATCCTAAGGTAATACCTTTCTCAAAAAGTGTTTAAGATGATAGGCATTACAGAGCTGAAAAGGTCAGCTGTGAAGATCATAGGCATATAAATTACTATTCTTTGCGTATTCTTTACTCAAGATTTAAGCCTGTCCCACTATCATTGACATGATACAGTATTAGCTATTATGTCGTAAAAATGGAACGAAGTACGAAGAGAGATAGGTCTCCGTGTATTAACATTTCATAATCCCAGACCGTGAGGAACGTTCATTCCATTAAACTGATACCGCCTAAGTCCGAAAGGTGTGAATTTATAGGGTGGCTTTTTATAATTCCCGGAGTAGGCGTCATGTTCCACAATCCCTATTATTTACTTTCTGTGGTAAATTTCCGTTCACAATGTTAGGGATATTATGGATACTCGATAACCCATTGAGTGAAATTAGAATATCTTGGGTTTCAACTCTCTTAATTAAGGGTACTTGCTGGTAGTATTCAAGCAAGCGAATTTTCAAGTTTCCAAATGACGCTGTGGTGATTGAATTTCACTTTTCGTGACATAGAGATAAGCTTCACAGTTTGAAAGAACAGGTTCCGGACAATACAGCTGTAGCATTAGGCTTTACTTTTATTTTAAGGAGCAAATTGTACGGATTTTGAACAGTGATAAAATGATTCCCAGTATCTACAAGAATGGTAGAAATATGAGTCTTTCCTTGAGAGAAGATATCGCCATTTAATCGACGTAAAAATTCATTAAGTCATTTATGTTTATGATCGTCTAGCTGCTTTATATAATATGTGCAGCTTCATCTTTGAAACCATAAAAACCACATGATTGGAGATTGACGACTGTTTAGGGCGTCGTCTGATTAATTTAAGCAAATGCTCTATAGCTAGCTATCTATATGGATAATTTAGCCTCGCTGCCGCCCCTAGTGAAGTTCCGTTAAGATAGACTAACGAACCTGGGTAAAACATGTATACAGGAAATTGAATTCTGTATATACTATATGGTCATCAACCGTAGGAAGATCTGTACCATCAGGTTTTTGGTGAATGATTCCAGTTTTTTACATATAAAAACACATTAGAGGGGTCTAGGTATTTGTCAGGAAGTACCACTGGAAATATTTGAACTCTTAGAGGAACATCTGGTATGGTAATTGAAGCAGAGGAGTTAAATCTGATAAGAGTGGAGTTCGCTAACGCTAATCTGTGTAAGGTTCATGGAGAAGAGATCCAATTCACTCTTACAACAATCAGAACTAGAAGGATGAAGGAAATGCATCTTGCATGTGCGAGGTCTGGTCGTCATAATGAGCATATTTCATGAAAAATCATTACTTATAGTACAGTAAATACCACCTCGTGATAAAAGTTATCCCAGTTAGTAATGTAAAATGAGCAAAATTACATTCAATACATTTTTTCTTTTTAGAGTGTTTTTTCCGCCTTAGTTCTTGTTTTCTTGTATGGCAATCTTCTTTGTGCCTCGCCCCTGGCCGACATTTTACGGATTACGCCTTATTTTTGACGCTTAACATCAATCCAGACATCTTCATCTGAAACATCTGCGATACGTCTTTTTAATGCTGTCGAGGATTAATTTACTGCAGCAAATATCTTGAATAGTATGCAGGCCTGCGTTTCTTATAGCTTTTTTACTATCTTCAAAAGCTTTATCTGCTGCTGAGTAGAGGCCTTGAACTTCTCCATAGCTTGGCAAAAAATTCCACAAGGGCCCGACCCCCTCGTGCATGTTTGATACCAATCTGATACCTTTCTTCTCTCATTTATTACAGGAAGTGTCTTTCTTATACTATCTTTACACTGTGAGAGATGTTAATGAATGAAAAAAATATAATTGATTACACCTCTTATATATACTATTCCATTATGCTGTAATTACTGCATATGTTTCTTTCTAATATGAACTTTGCATATAACAATGCACCGTATGTAAAGGGGAAGGGATTTCCTTCTACATCTTTTTTAGTGCACGCGTACAGAGTCAAAAATTGATCTATTCAGAGGTAAGATATGAAGCATTAGGAAATGTTATATAACTTTGACTTCTCTTTGGGAAATAATACTATCTTAAAAAGGCCGCTTTTAAGTATTACACATATTGAGTGATCAATTATATGTTCGTATATTACATAAGGCATACCTGGATGAAATTTGAGGCATCTCGGATGGGGTATCAGTGTATAGATGCAGTATCGATCTGCTTCATCTTTTTGTTCATGGGGAGTCATGCGGTTATTCTCCACAGATAGTATAACCCTCTTCAACATAGTAGGGATATCATGAAGTATATCCAGCGCAGCATCACGTTTACGAATATGTTTACGCTGCCATGGTGTTCGTTCGAGATAAAACATGTCACGGTCTCGTAGGTTTACACTTACTTTTGAGTCTTAAAGATAAATAATTACTTTTGATCTTCATAGGTACGCATTTCAGTTTTGTATACCAAAGTCCTTACACATAATACTCATATTAAAGAGAGAACTTTTAAATGACTAAAAATAGCAGGCACCTGATTAAAAATATGACCTCACGTAAAGGGTAATCCCTTCAATAAAGTTATTCTTTTGTACAATGTAAGTACGCATTCACGATTTTTGGCAATTAGTAGTCCTTTCAGAATAACGAGTACGCTTCCACTTGTAATATATGTTTAACACAGTCTGATCTTACAGCTTCTGTACACTTTCATCCAGAATAAAGATTGTGAGGTAAATTTTCTATGTCTGTATTTAATATCAGTTTTCACATAATCCTACTTCGTATGCCTCTCTTTCCAGTTGTATAGGGATTCATTAACACAGTTGTAAAATCCGAGAGGTTATTATCAGGATGTAAATCCTGGGGGCTGAAGTACGGGAGAAGTGTATAAGTAAAAGTGATCTACACTCTCTATGATTATAATGACAACTGATTTAATGATTCTTTACGTTCACTTGCTTTTATAATAAGTTAAATTAAACTAGCAGGAGTAATCCCTCCATTATCAACGCAGATACTGTTTTATATTTTTCCCTTTTTCCTCTCGTAAAGCTCAAATATTTTTTCAAAAATTTTATATTCATGAGTTACAGGGTTGAACTTTACTTTTTGTAATTTCCTGTTTATAAAATCCTCCTTTTTTTTTAACCCTCTAAATCCTCCAGATAATTAGCTTTAAACTATCACGACGGAGTGGACGGATATTGTGAGACTTAAAAAAACTTGCAGTAGTCCAACCCGGATTCAGTATCTTTTCCTAAAAACCTTTCTTTGTGCGAGATACTCTTACGATAATCGTGTTTACCTTTAATTTCTCTGAATTATCTTTATTTTGTTTCTTTTTGTTCTACACGCGTGAATGGGTGTTAATGTGCTTACAGATTGGCCTGTCTAGTTGTTTTTTGATAGCATTTTCTAAAGGAGTTGAAACTTTATAAAGTATTCTATGGTAAAGACCCTGTATAAGAATAAGCTAGATATCAAGTATATCATATGATTTAAAAGTGTTCATCTAGTAAAAACCTATGCATGCGCTCCTTAATAGTACGTTGGACTCTTTCAACTATTGCCGCCTTGTTTACGGAAAATGTATTGTTATAGCTTATACCATACTCCCAGAGCACCTCCTATGAACTCTCGCCCCTTTGAAATTCCCATTCCTGAATCTGTCCAAAATGATTTAGGTGTTCGCCGTTCGTCCTTTATATTTCAAGTACTTGCAATTGGCTTATACTGTAAGCTGATCTTTTGTATCGTTTTAAGGGTTTAAACCGATAGGTATTAGAGTAATACGTCAATTGGTAAAAAGATTATTGAAAAGCCTTCATTCATAAGTGCTGTATTTTAGATCATTTCGATAAATCTAACTGCCATAATCCTGTCGAGTCTTTCTGCTGATTGTTTGTGTAGGAAAATTTTTTTCTTAAAGAAGTAAGTTGGGTAAACTGATCTTCGCCCTCTAAATAGTGCTTTTAACTCTCTTTTTTTCCTCATCAATATTAGTGAATACCTTAACAGCAAACCTAGTTGAAAACACCAAAACATTTGGTTCCCTCAGATTGATATGTAATACTTATCAACTAGCCTCCCTCGCCTCCATAGTTGTCATATCTGGACATACGTGATAAGACGTTAATATATAATATATATATAATATATATATATATATATATATATCATTTAATATTATATATATATATTATTATATATAATAATATATACGTGTGTGTGTTTGTTGTGTGTTAGTTGGGTAGTGTGGGGTAGTGGTGTTGATTGGGTATAGGTGATGGTGGTATATAAATATAATATATATATATATAATATATATTTTGTCGACAACAATTGGTGATATTAAGGTCCAAACTAGAACTTGGTTCATGCTTAAACTAACATTGTATTTATAGCAGCAAACATTGAACAGACAAACCTAAATAAATATATATATGATTAACTTTATATTGTATTACAACCGTTTGGTTACATAAGTTTTCTTATTCGTTCCTGGTACCACGGTTTAATATAATTATTGAGGCGTAAGAAGTGCCTGATGGACTTGAATCAGGTAGGTGTCAGGGGGATATTATCTAAGTCTGCTAATCGCCTTGTATTTAATGGATTAAAATTCTCGGAAAATTAATCGTCTGAAGTTCTTGTTTGATATCATTTCCATACCTTTTTACAGGCCTTATCTCCATTACGTGAGAGATCGGGCTACAAATCACAATATTTGATCCTTAAACTATTTTCATAATCATAATTACGGGATTGTCCTGCTTCATTCAAAGG